>PVIH01008897.1:0-22233 GCA_004025045.1 Sigmodon hispidus | reverse complement strand
CTTGCTCTGCATCCTCTCCAACATAGGCTGTCATGTGTGCCTTTTATCTTAGCCAATCAACAGGTGTTAGGTGGTATCTCAAAGTTGTTTTGATTTGCATTTCTCTGATGGCTAAAGATGAAGAGCACTTTTTCAGGTGCCTTTCAGCCATTCGTAGTTCCTCTGCTGAGAATTCCCTTTTTAGATCTGTACCCCATTTTTTGATTGGGTTATTCAAGGTTTGGGGCTCTAGATTCTTGAGTTCTTTATATATCTTAGAGATCAGTCCTCTGTCACTTGTAGGGTTGGTGAAAATCTTTTCCCATTCTGTAGGCTGGCGTTTTGTCCTATTGACAGTGTCCTTGGCTTTGCAGAAACTTCCTAGCTTCAGGAGATCCCACTTATTGATTGTTGGTCTTAGTGCCTGTGCCACTGGTGTTATATTTAGGAAGTGGTCGCCGGTGCCAATTCGTGGAAGTGTATTTCCTACTTTCTTTTCTATCAAGTTCAAAGTGGCTGGGTTTAAGTTGAGGTCTTTGATCCACTTGGATTTGAGTTTTGTGCAGGGTGACAGGCTTGGATCTATTTGCATTTTTCTACACACTTCCACACAGCTATGCCAACACCATTTGTTAAATATACTATCTTTTTTCCATTGAATGTTTTGGGCCTCTTTGTCAAAGATCAGGTGTTCATAGGTTTTTGGGTTAATATCTGGATCCTCAATTCTATTCCATTGGTCTACAAGTCTGTTTTTATGCCAGTACCAGGCTGTTTTTATTACTGTAGCTCTATAGTATAACTTGAAGTCAGGGTTGGTGATACCTCCTGAGGTTCTTTTGTTGAGTAAAATTGTTTTGGCAGTCCTGGCTTTCCTGTTATTCCAAATGAAATTGGGTATTGTTCTTTCAAGGTCCAAAAAATATTGTGTTGGGATTTTGATGGGCAGTGCATTGAATCTGTAGATTGCCTTTGGTAGAATTACCATTTTTACTATGTTGATCCTACCAATCCAGGAACATGGGAGAGCTTTCCATTTTCTGATATCCTCTTCAATTTCTTTCTTCAGTGATTTAAAATTTTTGTCAAATAGATCTGTTGCTTCTTTGGTTATAGTTACTCCAAGGTATTTAATACTATTTGCAGCTATTATGAAGGGTAATGTTTCCCTTATTTCTTTTTCAGCTCTTCTATCTTTAGTGTATAGAAAGGCTACTGATTTCTTTGAGTTAATCTTGTATCCTGCTACATTGCTGAAGGTGTTTATCAGCTGTAGCAGTTCCTTGGAAGAATTTTGTGGGTCACTTATGTATACAATCTGCAAATAGAGATAGCTTCACTTCTTCTTTTCCAATTTGTATGCCCTTAATCTCCTTTCGTTCCCTTACTGCTTTAGCTAAAACTTTGAGAACTATATTGAATAGATAAGGGGAGAGAGGACATCCTTGTCTAGTTCCTGATTTTAGTGGGATTGCTTTGAATTTTTCTCCTTTAAGTTTGATACTGGCTGTCGGCTTCTTGTAAATCGCCTTAATTATATTTATGTATTCTCCCTTTATTCCTGATCTCTCCAGGGCTTTATCATAAAGGAGTGTTGGATTTTGTCAAAGGCTTTTTCCACATCTAAGGATATTATCATGTGATTTTGTTCCTTTAGTTTGTTTATATGATGAATAACATTTACAGTTTTTCATATGTTAAACCAGCCCTGCATTTCTGGGATGAAGCCTACTTGGTCGTGGTGGATGATATTTTTTATACATTGTTGTATACGGTTTGCCAAGATTTTGTTGAGAATTTTCGCATCAATATTCATGAGGGAAGTTGGTCTGTAATTCTCCTTCTTTGTTGTGCCTTTGAGTGGCTTGGGTATGCCAACACTTTCATAAACAGGATGAGATTCTTGTTTCAGCTGCCCACAAAATTAATTTTCTCTTTCTTCTACTTTGAGCTCTGTCTATATAGATTTATTTTAAATTTGTGCTGATTGGTTGACCTTCACTGAAGGAAACAGTGAAAAAAGGAATTCAAGGTACACTTTCCAATATACATCTTATTTAGGAAGGGATGTTAGAGAGGAGAAGTAATCTTATAAATCAGTTGGCTAATGGTAATATAGCAAGCATAATTGTGCCAACTCTTCTTCTAAAGGCCATGTGCAGATCACTCACATATTACCAGAGAGAAAACCAGTCTAGGACTGTGAGTGTTTTCTATGTTCACATCCATTGGAAGTAATGGATTAAGGTTAAAATCCAGACTTTTGTCACTGTGTGATGTAACCATGTCAGGTGTCAGTACCAACATAACAGTGTTATTCCACTTTCATTGTTTCTTAGTGTCTGGCTTTTTATGTGCATCAGCTCCTGAGATGTTGAGCATCAACTTTAAGTCTCTCTAGGATGCTTCTGGATGCTATATGCCCATCAGTGATGCTGGGACAGTAAAAATGAAAGCTACTCACTTATTAGTACACATCTTAATGGCCTAATTTACTACAGAAACATTTCCATGGCAGAGTGAAGCCAAACTACTACCGACAAAGTGTGCTCCTCTTTTCTTCTTGATAGTACCATGATCACTCGGTGGAGTTGTAGTACAGTCATTACTATTAGCAACCTGACTCTCAGACCCATATCTTATAAATGAGAAAACCTAACACTTCAGTGGAGATGATTTACCCAGGAAACTACAACCAGGAGAAAAAAGAAAGTGCAGTTGGATTGAACAGAGCTGCAACCGCAGTTGGATATACACCTCCTCTCTCCTCTCTCTTATACCTGATGCTGTAGGTGTCCATAACCTTAGTACTTATTTTTTGTCACCCAAATCACCACCATTGCCTTTACTACCCATATGATCTGTAAGGTAAGAAGAATCTACAATTTTCTCTCATCTTTTATTCAGAGAGAAAAGCACAAGAAAATATTTACAAATTGACATGAAAAGGACAAGCAGGAATGTGCCGATTCAGCCAAATACAAGATGAAGATATGTGGTTTTCAGATGATTTATAAACTAATAAATGACCAGAAATGGCTAACTTTCAAAGCTGGAACAAGACATGAACATTAAAATATGTTCAAGGAGAATAAGAGGGGTTTAAAGTTTATGAAATAAAAAAAAATAAATAAAGGCTCAACCCAGCTAAAAGCCAACTTTAAAAGACTAAACAGAATGGTCTGTCCTCTCTCTGTATGCATGTTAGAAAGGGGCTAAAATTAAAGTCGAAAAACCAATTCCAAACACATAAAAATATACCACTGTTGCTCTTGGAGTGCAGTTTTACCTTATCAAGATGCATAGTAAGGCTTGATTTCTCAATGCTGAGGTGGAAGGGTCTTTAAGAAAAGTGATCAGTTCCTTAGTAGGGGCTAATGCTGTCTGTCACTTATACCTCATTGTGATTGCTGGTTTGAATTGACAGCTTAATATAATCTAGAATCACCTAAGAAAAAAGTCTCAATGAAGAATTATATAGATTGGCCTGGCCAGTGGGTGCCTGTGATAGATCTTAACTGGGCTAATTTGAGTGGGATGAGCCACTTTGACTGTGAGCAGCATCATTTTCTGGGCTGGGCTATGGACTATGTGAGTGGAGAAAGCCTGCTGATTACCAGTGTGTATTTGTTCTTTCTCTCTCTGCTCATCACTCTGGACTCCCACCTTTTAATTTAATCTCTTTGTGAGTCCTGCCCTTTCTAATTTTTTAAGGTTTTTCTAAATATACCTCCACTGGAGATTAGAAAGTGGGACTATTATAGTTCAGACCTTTATTTCCCCCTAAAGATCATGTTCTGAAGGTGTGAATCCCACATGTCAGTGCTGTGAGCTGGCTGATTCAATTATGAAAACTCTCATCTCATGAATGAATTAACACATATCAGACTGGATTTGGGGGAAGGGTCTTTGTCACAAAAACCAACTCTCTCTTTTTCTGTTTCTTGGTGCCAGGGCTGTGTGCTTCTGTCATTCGACTGTGGTTCCTCTGTAACCTAGCAACCTGGTCAAACTTCTGCAAGGGTGGGGCACATAGATCTTCTCTTCTTCAAGTTGATTATTTCAGGCTTTTTGTCATAGCGACAGGAAGCTGACTAACACAGAAGCACATGATAATCATAAAGATAATCCTTAATGGAATAGCATATCCAGAATAATGCAATCTTAAAAGACCTAATCTCTAAAGACTACAATGCAGAAAGATAGAAAACTTCAATGTTGATATCTTAAAATCTAAAATCTTGAAAGTCACAATTCCTATTTTTAAAAATGACACATGACAGGTAGGAAACTGGATTTTAAGGAAGAGACCAGTTATTCTATATGACAACATGGAAGCTGATGATGAGATCTGGGAGGGAAGAGGGAAGGCTAACATAGGTGGAAATCTGGCCAAAGAAACACTGTCACCCAGGTGGAAGAAAACTTTTTAGAAAGTGTGGAGCCTTTGAGCTGCCTGGGCATGCACGACCTTACAGAACTGCCTAAGCATGCAAGAATTGTTGAAAGAGGCTGATTGGAATCTGCATTGTTTATGAGGCTTTGTCACAGGGAAAGTGTGGCTCAGCAGCATTGACATTTCCATGGGCACTTTCTAGGAAGGTAGCTTCCTCCACCTACCCCAGGCTCACTTGATCAGAATCTGCACCTTAATCATCATTCTGGATAATCTATGTACACTGTAAAGTGAGTGCCTCAGGATTTAAGCAGATTACTTATGGAATTAGGTTCAGGAATAGTACCCCAGCCATAAATCTGAGGAGAAACTGTAGGGATTAGCAGTGGGACTAGAAGAACTGAAGAAGACACTGAATGGTCCTCTGTAAGAAACCACAGCCGTGGTCCCAGGGTTAATGGGTCCCATGGTGCCAGTGTGAGTGTCCTATGTTCCAAATGTGAATGGGTCCCATGCTCCAGGTGTGAATGGGTCCTCTGTTCCAAGTGTGAGTGTGATAAACCAGCTTGATTCTATTTTAAGATCATTAACTATCTTGTTATAAGGTTAAAATAAATTTCTGTTTTTTATAAAACTTAAGTTTTCATGTCTTGTGATTTGACCTGGTCATACTTTGAACCTTCCTGGAATTTGACTTGGTCCATACCTGACTGTATCTTGACCTACATCTATTCTTATAAGATAAGGTGTGCTGGCAAATAATATTGAGATGTTCTGCTAAGTTCCTGTATAACCAACATTCCTCTGGAATTCCCTCAACCCTTGACCAACCCTAACCCTAACCCTAACCCTAACCCACTTTTGCAGTTTTTGAGTAAGATAAACCCCATTTTCTCTTGTGTTCAATACTTTTCTCCCAAATCTCTTATTTAGGGAGAGGCAGTTGCCTAACCACATATACTGTACACATATAATAAATTGCTATAAATGTGGTTAATTTGGATGATGGTTTTTACACTCATAGGGTGGCATTAACATTTGAAGACCTCCCGAGAGAGTAAGACCACTTTCCCAAATTCTGGAGTTGAACCTTCACTCTAGAAATCTGGAATTGGAATACTGCCTCATGAGGTGCACACCTTGAAGATGTTCCCAGACTCTGAGGACATGCTTTCAGTCTGGCAGCAATTTGGAGTGAACTGCTGCAACTAAAAATAAGCCAGCAAGCACCTGTCTGTGGAGCCCTCCATTAGTAAAGCATAAAAGATGTCTCCTATGATACCTAGTATTGGTTCTGGTGGAATCCCATCTGGGGCCAGGCCAACAAGGTATCTGATGAGGATAAGGTACATGACCTCCTGTCTAGGGCATTAGCTCTGCACTGCCCACCTTGTTTTTGGCGCCTGGTTCTTGATCCCATGTGTTTTGTTTGTATTTTTTCCAAAATACTAATGAGAAGCTCATGCCCACCTGTTTGGAAGGTGGTGCTGTCTATGTCAGGGGTCCTTCAATGGAGACAGGCTCTATATGTTGTAGAGGACAGAGCTGGAGGATCCTGAGTCCCTTAGAGGAACTGCAAAGGATCATGAATGGGTTTTAGATGCTGAACAATGAATTGTTTGTACTGTTGATATTTTGTCTTGCGTTGACCAGGTTATTATTATGACAGGTTTTCAGCCTCTTGAGAGATATAACAGGGCCCCTTGATCTTAGCAGGCCTCCAAAACCTTATCTCAACTGATTCCATGATGGAAGTACCATTCAGGCTATAATATCCATCATGTGGTCAGCCAAAGCAAGACAATTAGGGTCACATCTATGAGCCCCAAACACTAAACACCAGAAGCTGGGATTAACAAATGGATACTATGGTCCCAGTGTGAGGAGCTGCCCACCACCCAGGACCTGACCTTTGGCAGGGTGTCAAGCAGAACTTGAGCATTGAACTTTAGGAACTGTCACTATTTACCTTTTGATTCACTCAGAATATCCACTTCTTGAATTTTCTAAGGCTCAAACGATACTATATACAAAGAGCTTAATATAAAATGCCAGTCATGGAAAAAAATCACTCGCCAAATGCAAAGATTTTATTGCTGCTGTCAGAATCAACAAAGATTTTTCTGTTCTTTACAAATGAGGAGTTCTTGAATCAGCATTTTCAGTCGTTATTCGACATTGGAAGCAGTAATTAAGATAATACATGTTTGCAAAGTCTACTCTGGATGGATTCACATGACAGCTTATGAAATGAAATCCAGTCAAGCCAATTCAATTTATTGTGAAACCCTTTTATGGTGTAGCATGTCACAAAGTATACACAATTGGATTTAGTTTTTATTATCGCATGAGCAGTTGGGCTGCTGACACTCCATTTTATAGAACAGTCGGTCAAGACTGAGGAAAATTCAGTTGTTTTCCTGAGATTATACCATTAGTGAAAGACACAAGTGGCATTTGAGTCAGAATAGGTGTGATTTCAAAGCTTGTGAGTGACTCACAGCTCCATCCCACTAATTCTTTAACATGTTGCACTGATAAGTTTTCTTGAACCTTGTAATGCTGTGTCACTTCTTTCCAAAAGACCAGGGAAATGGTGAACTTCTGACAGCTGGCATCGCCTACTTTATTCTCTGGGTCTGGATTAGTATTAGAATAGCTGAAAAGTGCAGAATGAATGCATGTCTGCTAAAAGAACATGCAAATGTCTTATAAAACATAATGTCCTGATGTGTTCAGGGCATAGTTTCATTTAATATGGGGATAATACTTTTTCATGTCAGTTTGCAGTTATGGTTAATTTGTAGGTTGATTTTTGTTGTTTCTAGTAGGAATTAATATTTTATTATAAAGCTTTAAACATTGGCTTCAGAATGAGAAAGTGATTATATTCATGGGGACAGTGCTTGTTAAAGTGCCTGTTTATCTATAGATAAATATGAGGTGATATTTAATCATTACTGCTGGTAAAGAAGATTAGAGCTTGCCACCCTAAACCTTGCCACTTTGGGATACAAACAGTTTTGAGCTAAAAGCTGGTGAGAATCAACAGATGCAGAACAACTTGACTGAACATCCCTTTATCTCCTAAGAGCAAAATCGTGTAAGAGATAAATAATACTATAAATCCTCTCTGTAGGGAGAGTTTTATGGCTATGAAGGCTATTATGGATTTCCAACTTGACTACATCTGAAATTAACTAAACCCCAAGCTTCTAAGTACACTTGGAGGAGTTTTTCTTAATTAAACCGTTTGAAGTTTGATGACCCACCTTTTAATCTGGGCCACAGCTTTTGGTGACAGCTAGACATGGAAGACATGGAAGAAGAAAGATTTTGCTCTTTGTCTGCTCGCCCTTACTCCCTAGCAAGTCTGTTCCTTCACTGACATTAGAATGCACTTCTATGAGTTTCCAGAGCATACGGAAGACTAGCTGAGCTATCCAGCCTTGTGGATTTAACAACTACTGGACATTCTGTTAGTAGATAGCCATTGTTGGACTAGTTGGATTGCAGCTTCTAAGCCATTCTAATAAATTCCATATACATAACATTACATAATATGGTATATATAATATGTAATATAATACAATATAATAATATAATATATACATTATATATTATAACACATACATTTATTCTATAAATTTTGTTAATTTAGAGAACTTTGACTAATACAATGACCACGCAGAAGTCAGAAATTTAGCACCAAAACAGGCTTGCATAACTAAGTTTACTCAAGAATCCTTCTCTTTAGGTGGTCCTGCTTCGTAGCAGTGTGCGTATGCTTTTCTTATTGAGAGCTTTGTGATGCTTTAACCAACGTGTCAACCAGCTTTTCATTGCTTTGATCAAATATGTGAAACCATTAATATTACCATTAACATTGATTGTCTACTTGATAAACTCTAGAATCATGATGAAGATAAATCTCTGGGCATGTCTGTCAGGGAGCTTTCAAGATTGAGTTAACTGAGGTGGAAAAACACTCCCAAACTATGGACAGCAACATTTCATGGACTAAAGTTCTGGGCTGGATAGGAAACAGAGAAAGCTAGCTGAGTAACAGCATGCACCACCATTTCCTGACTGCAGATGCCATGTGACCAGCTGGCTCTAGGCTCCTGCCACACTTGCTGCTCCACAATGGACTACACTTGTGAAATGGGATCCAAAATAAAGCCTTCATTCTTTAAGTGGCTCTTGTCAGGTGTTTTGCCTGGCAGTGAGAAAATGAGTTCACAGAAATTTAAATAAGTCAAGTTTATGTTGGTTCATGGATTCCGAGGCTTCAGACAATCACTGTTAGTCTTATGGAAAGGCAGAATCACCACAAGGGAAGGGCATGGTAAGGCAGATCTGCTCATTCCATGGAGGCCAGAAAGCAGAGAGAGAGAGAGAGAGAGAGAGAGAGAGAGAGAGAGAGAGAGAGAGAGAGAGAGAGAGAGAGAGAGAGAGAGAGAGAGAGAGAGAGAGAGAGAGAGGAAGAGACTGGGTAATAGGGCACACTGCAATGATCTACTTCCTATATCTAGGCCCCATCTCATAACAGCCAACTCTTCTATAAATTTCTGAGCAGGGCAATCAAGGAAGTGTCTAGCCCATTGGTTTTATTATAGCCCACTGACTGACAGGAGAAAGTCACAGATTCAGCAGTTGCTATGGTGTGGGGATTATGCCTGGGTATGTCAGCCACAGTTTGCCCTCTGGTCTCCAGGGATTACTGTTTCTCCCAATTGTAAAAGCCTGAGTTTTCCATTTTTGTTGTTTTACTTTCTAGAGTTTCAGTTACCTACAACCATTCACTGATGTTAAATAAATAGAAAATTACAGGGATAAATAATTCACATGCCCTAAATTGCATCTTGTGTTGGAAAGTGTGGCAAAAATCTTAGGCCATTTGACTCCATCTCAGCTGAATCATCACACATTCCAAATGTTTCCTTCTGCATGAGTTCCCTGCCTGCTGGTCACTGAGTGCCCATGTCTGTTGTCACATTGACTGTCGTGATACCAGGTGCTTATATTCGTGTGCCCCTTTTTCCTTAATAATGGCACCAAGTCCAACAGTAGAGATGGCAACAATTTCATTACAGTTTATTGTTATTGTCTTTTATTATTGATTTGTTAATTTTTTCTTGTGCTTAGTTCGTAAATTAAAGTTTACTATAGGTCCGTATGTATAGAAAGCACATAGTATATATAGGAGTCAATATTATCTGTGGTTTCACGTGACCATTGGAAATCTTTAGCATATGCCATATGAATAAAAGGGGACTGGTGTAAGCTGATTTCACAACATAATCTCTAAAGTCTCATTATATTTCCTCTTTAAGTTTCTCCCCATGTCTCTTTTTTTACCAGAGTTAGTTTTATGCTTTGTGCCATAGATGACGTTGTTAAGGACAAATACATACAGATATGGGTATCCTTAGTCATTTATGAGGACAATTTGGGAATACCATGTACTTACTGCTAAACAAACACATATTGAAGTGAATTCATAGATTATCCAGGGGGCTTTGCAAGGAGAGGGATCTATTCCACTATGTACATGAAAAATTACTCCTCAATTATCTTTTCATTCCTCAGCTCCAGTCTAGATGTATTATGCTTTAGAAGCTTCTTTGGTTGCTGAAGTTTAGACTCCATCTTTCTTCTCTCCCCCATTTCCATTCCTTTCCTGCCCACACACAGTCTCCTCCTCATATCTGAGTCCTCCTTTCTAGATCTTCTCTTTCCCATTTCAGTCCTTCTTCTCCTCCGCCAGTTTGCAACCCCACTTTTAATACTCATTAAACAAAATCGAAGATCCTTCTTAGAACCCACTGTCCTTAGAATCCAGAGTTTTCAAATGCCCAACAAACAGAACCATTTCCTCTTGTCAGAATAATGCCTTTCATGTCTTTCTTCCTTACTGACACATACTAGATTCACATATTATTGAATGACATAATGAACATCCGTGATACTTTATCTGGATAATTTAACCCCCACTAAGTCTACACTTTGGCTTTACTTGCTTTGCCTTTAGGCTGAACTGATACACTTGTCATGTAAGTTGACCAAATGCTACAGTTAGAATCACCGTGTACCCTGGAATCTGACTATAGAACTTGTCAGAAGCATTCACTCTGATGCTCCAGTCTCATACCATTCTCATTTGGATCTTTCTGTGTTATAGACACTGTTTCTCTCAAAGGGCTTAAGGCAGAGTATGGGAAAATATGGAAAGGACCACCATGGTGGGAATAGTGCTGTTCACTCTGGGTATGTAGTAGTAAGGTGCTTCTTTCCTGCTGGAGATCACATGAGGTCCTTTGACTTGGACCAATGAGAAGCGAATTGGAAGGGATGTATGACATCACCTGTAAGAGCTTCAGCAGTCATGCATGAGCCTCCCTGTTTGAGTTTCTCTTTTTGAGAAGCATGTATGGAGAGGAATTCATTTTCATCCTGCGCCCTGGGGAAACTCCAACTCTCCACACCATGTCTCCCCTACCCTCCATTAGACAAGTAGAGTGAGAAATGTGTGCTTTCACTTTGCACTGAGCCAGGGAAACAGCACTCTTGTTATTCTCACTGATTTAGTCACTAAAATTGGCTTTGCCAGGGTGAATACCTTTCAACTCATCTGCTAAGTAATTTGATAGAATCACATTTTCAAATCTTTTGAGGCATATACAAATATGTTGGAGAGAGTATTTTCCAACACATACCTGGCTGACCTGAAAGCTTTTGTTTACAAAGAATAAATTTGCTTTTGGCTTTCTTTCTTATGTGGTATTTTCTCAGGAAGCAGTGATTCTGGAAGCCCTGGGGGTGTGATCTCTGACAACAGGATGAGCTTTGGAGGAAGAGCACAGGAAAGACCCATTCCCCTCCTTCATACAGATATGATTTCTGATTCTGTCTGCTCAACATCCCTTCAGATGAAAAGTCCCAACTCTTCTCTGTAAATTTGCTTGGAGGTTCTGCACTAAGTATTAGGTGTGAAGAATGCCCTTCACCATGTTTTGGGTGGTTGCTAGTGTTGAGGTATGTGGTAGAAGACTACGGTGCCCATCCAGGCTTCCTTTTGCAGAGCAGTCAGGCCCACGCTGAAGTTGGCAGAAGTGAGGACAAGAAGATGAACTCCAAAACCCCATGTGTTATCTCTTATTTACTCCAGAGGCCAGTGTTGTAGTAAGTTTTTTTTGGCCTGTTTGGGGCTGGAGGTTTGTGCCTGGCGCACGTGTGGTGTCGGCGGTTTGGAACCTGGTCTGTGCGTCTGCGGCTTTTGTCTCTCAAAAGAAATGAATTATATGCTTATAGGAGAAATAGCAGGTAATCTACCTGGTAATCTGGTTGTTAGCTTTTAAAAAAACACAGGGTAGAAGTCACAGATAACATCACTCCCACTGCCCACATACAAGCAAATTAGTAACAATCCCTGTTGTGTATACATTATGTGTACATTGTGCACACACACACACACACACACACACACACACACACACACACACTTCCTTCTCTCTGATAGAGGTTAAGCCCTAGAGATGTTTGTCATAGGAGAGGGGAAACTATAAACATACTTGCAGACATCAGCAAGCAACTACATCATTTATTTCTTTAAAACATATTTCAGAGAAATTAAGCTTATTGACATAGAATTGCCATATTGAAAAGTTTAAAAGCATTGTTATTATTATTATCATCATTATTAGTTTGAGACAGGATCTCGATGTATAGCCCAGACTGTTTCACAGCTGAGATCCTTCTGCCTCATCCTCCTCAGTGCTAGGATTACAGATGTCTGGCATGACTCCTGGCTTTGAGACTTATTTTTAGAGTAACTTTTAAAATGTTTTATAAACACCATTCATTCATTTAAATGAGTATGTTAAATACTTGTTATGTAGTGAGTACTTTGAAAGAACTTGGAAAATAATGAGTGGATGAGTTGATTTGGCTTCATTAAGATATTTACTTAATGGGGGGGCAGCACAGACAAGTAAATCAGATGTTGTGACTATGAGTTTGAGAAGAATGTTTGCATGACATTCTGCTAGAAAGAAATTAACCCAGGCTGATGCATCAGAGGTGGTGGTTCCTCACCTGAATTTTAAACAGAGCAATTAGGACTTATGTAAACAGGAAGGAGGGGGTGTAGAAAGGTCTAGAAGTTAGTGATAATGTGGTGGATAGTAACATTACCAGGACAGAGTGAACATTTGAGATAAAGAGTTATGAGAGGCCTGGTAGGAAGGAGCTAAGATATGTTTTGGGGCTCTGTTGGGTACCCAAATAAAAACAGGGACATAAACTTGTGCATCCGTATGTAGATACACATATAACATATGTACATATACATATATTGAGTTCCAAAGAAAATTTTCATATGTGTATATATATATGCATTTACACAATCACAATATAGAACCAGGATAAGATTATTTAAATAATGAGTACAGATTAAAGCAAATAAAAAGAGATCTTGAACCTGGAGAGCTGTGCTATTACAGAGTGAGGAAGTGATTCTTTTTTCCAGGAAGTCAAGTTTTTAAGACTGTGAGAGCTAAGGTCCCTCTGTCTTGTAACTGGAAATCTGAAAGCCAAGGTCTATCTTATAACTCAGAGCCATTTTGAGGACTTAAATTTCTACCTGAAGAGCAGGCCTACTTCTGAGCAATTAGGAGGACATTCCAACCTAACCACAAGTATTTCCTTACCCTTAAGATGACCAGTTAGCTAGCTACTGTCCACCTGGCTGAAGAGATAATGCTAGTGAAGAAAATTCCCCTAGACACCAGCCCGATAGCAGCATTGCACTCCCCAGGACATCCCAATGACAGCATTCCTGTGTTTTTTTCCTTTAAAAGCCCTGCCCTGCACAGGGGAGACACCCATCTCCTGGCTGTGATGGTGAGGAGGTGGGCCCTTGCGGCAGTTTGTATGCCTTGCATTTGAATCTCAGTGAGTCAGTGTGTTACTGAGGATCCTTCTGGGGATTGTCAAGTCTGGGTACAACAAAACTAAACCTTTGTTACTACATATGTATATATATGTATCCATATATAGTAAATAAAACATATTTATATGTCTCTTGAAGGTTCATGTTTTAGAAACCTAATTCTTGAATTCATATGTTAGTGGTGTTTAGAGGTAGGACCTTTGGGAGGTACCTAGGGTTAGGTAGGTTGTAAGGACAGGGCCCATGACTGCATTGGTGTTTTATGAGAAGAGGTGGGTGGTCTGAGGTAGTGTGGTTGCTCATTTGGCCAGATGATGTCTTCTGTGGTTACTAGTGTGTAGCATAAAACCCTCATCTAGGGCAGAGCAGCTGCTGCTGACCATCCTCTGGAATTTCTTAGTCTCCAGAATAATAAACAAAATAAACTTTATAAATTATCCACTATTTAGCATTAGGGTATAGCGACGGAAAACATTATTCTACCTAAATTATTGTGAAACACTAGGCAAATTACAAATACTAGATAAAGAACATTGCCAATTTGGTAGCATTGAAGCCTTTAAAATCTTGTTCATAACGAGGAAGAAGGCTTGGATTTAGAAAGATAATAGTTTATCATCATTCGGCCCTGAGGCTTTGGACCTGTGATGGGATTATGTATGAGTACCTGGTGGAAGAAGCCTGCCTACTTCATGGGGGCCAGGAAACAGAAAGAACAGGAAGAGGAGGCCAGAGTTTTACTTCTACCTTTAGGGAGTATGCACAAAATGTTATAATACCTCCACCCATCTCATCTCTTAAAGGTTCCATCACTTCCCAATAATTTCATGGCTAGGAGGATATTTTAAATACAAATTGAACCCATGGGAATCGTTATAGGGGATGGAGAAATAGGAAACCTAAGAAGGAGATATAGAATTTAAAAACACATATTTAAAAATGTGGTATAATTAAAAACATTTGTAGGTTTTTGAATTTATAAATCTTATTATAAAAAACTTGCAAATATGTACATAGACCACACACCAAAATTAACTATACTAAAAACCTATGCACCTCAGTGAACTTCTTTTTTCTTTTTTATGTTTTATTGGGGTGTATGACGGGTGGGAACTGTCATCTTTTTTTTGTAAAATATAAATTTTTAGATTATTATTATGAACAAAGAAGTCACACTTTCTATCCTTGTATATCCTTATTCAAGGTCCCTTCTCCCTCCCACTACATCAGGTCATTCTTTCTTCTCCACATCTCCCCATCCCTTCCCTGGGCAGGCAGCAGGCAGTCCCATGGTCCCACTGACCCAATATTGCTTAGTTCAGTCTCCACTCCTGGCAGATCCAGTTTTCTCCCCCCTCCCTCAAGAGTGAGTCAGGTGGGAACTGTCATCTTAAGTTATGCCCCTCCCACCAAACATGTCTGTTCTAATCCTCCTCTGGGGAGGCTTTCTGGGACTTTTTTTTTTCTTTTTTCTTTGTGTTGTTAGCAGCAGCTTCAGTCTCCTCAGAAGAAAATTTCCTTTTCTTCTTGGGGACACTGGGACTTGCTGCCTCTTCTGGTTCACTGTCCATTTCCTCCTTAGGTGAAGATTTCTTCCTCTTGGAAGGATTAATGCTGATAGTAGCCATCTCTTCAGGATCACTGGTCAGCTCCTCCTTGGGAAAAGCTTTCTTTTTCTTACTTTTAGGCAAGGAGACAGGTGGATCTTCCATCCCATTTTCCTGTGGGTTTTATCGTTTTCTTCTTCTTAGATTTTTCATTTACCTCCCCCGGTTGAGGACTCCTGGGAGGCAGCCGAGGACAGCTCACTTGCCCATGGAATGGGCCATGTGCTACAACCAGCATTCTGGGCTCTTGGTCAAGTTCTCTCAGCACCTAACTCCTCTCTCACACTCTTCTGGAGTGCTGCTGTTTTCTGAAGATGCCAGGGCCAGTGCAGCCAGTCGCTTCTTTTCCTTCTTCAAGCGTTTCTTCTCCTGTTTCTCCAGCTTCCTGGTTCATTTCAGCAGCCGCTTCCTCTGCCTGAACCATGGCTTCCTTCATAACCTCCAGGCTCTTCCGTGGAATCTCTCCAGTCTCATAGAAAGACAGCCGCTCTTCAACTTGTTCTCGGAGTCTCTCCGCAAACACACTTGTGGGCACCTCCGAGAAGCAATCAATTCTTGAGGCAATACTGCATTTGTTTGCTAGATATCAGGAGATGCGGCCTTTGTTCTTCACAGCTGCTCGACCAATGAAGGTGGAATGGAAAATGAGTTCATATTTTGCTGTATTGCCCCTTGTCTTCAGGGCTCTGGAAACTTGGTTCCTTTTTGCTGGGCTTAGTGAACTTCTATATAGTTAGAATAGGCACTTGGGGTGGAAACAGTGGATCTTCACATTGAATTCTATGCTTTCAGTGTCAAACATATTTTATATACATACCTACCACCGAAACCAGAAAGTCCATACTAGAATTAAAACTAGAAAAGCAATTAGCTTTATATTATCTCCTATAACTCAATGCATATTGATAACAATTATAAATAGAAAGGGGAAATTGGCAGCTCAGGATACAGAAGGATGTCGTCCTTGAGTTAGCAAGAGTGTGAAAGATTGAGTAGAAGCAAGAGCTTGAGAGACAGGAGAGGACAATGTAACCATAGTAACAGGTGGGGTAGATTGGTAAACACAGTGGGAGAATACTATGGGAACGTTATGTTTGTTGTTTTGTGTTTGGTCAGAGAATAGAAACAAGCTGGTAGGTGATGGAAGATCTGAAGCTTTGCCAAGGTAAGAGGAGGTATAAGATGGTCTCATGGAATAATGGGGTAGAGAAATGTGGTAGTTTCACTTTAGTTAAGAGTCCGAATTCAAGTCAGTTTGATTGTGTTTCTCTAGCACTGGTTAGCTGTGCAGATGCAGGTACAGAGTATGTTCAGAACCAGATTTAATTTAGGATTGTTTTTTTCCAGGCAATAGTAGTGAGAGATTTAAAGAGGAGGAAGCAAAGGAAGGAATATAAATTTAGACTGAGTGAGTGAGTGAGTGAGTGAGGGAAGTCATGTGGGGCTAGACACGGTGACCATGGAATGGTCAATGAACTGAAATTCTTAGCAGGGGTAAGGCATTCTGAGACTTGAGGTACTGTGGCTTTGCTGGATAGATTACACCTCTCAGCATTGTTACACCATTTTCAATGCTGATGCATCTGATAACAGGGCTGGTACTTGCCATGGTCTGCTAGACTTCTCTATAAGATCTGCTTCTTTGCTTCTTCCCAAATCTCCAGCTCTCTTTTCCAGTGCTCACCCATCATTCTCCCCCACCCCCTGCAAGTTCATCTGCTTCTCTTGAACAGCCTAGACAAGCTTGAGCCATTGCATTTGATGCTCTTTCAGGAACAATCATCTTAGACACATCAGCCTGGCTCAGTCTTGTGCTTCTGAGGTTCAGTACCTTCTGTGTCTGGTCACCATTATTAAAAGAAGAGGAACATCCTAGTACTTCCTAACCCCCATCCTGATTTTATTTTTCCCTAAAGAAAAATCTTTTTTTCCTTTATAAAATAAAGTCTTTTTTATCCATGTATCCCCTTGCTCTCCCTCCCTTCTTTCCTCCCAAATGTTCCTAGTCAGTCTTCAGCCTCCCCCTTCCCTATCTCTCCTCCTCCCCAAAATGGGCAAAAAAACCCCAAGGTGGGTCCACTCAGCGTGGTGCATCCACTCCAGGCAAGTCCGATTTCCTCTTCCTTGTCTTGTTCTTGATTTTAGTGGGGTTGCTTTGAGTTTTTCTCAATTTAGTTTGGTGTTGGTTGTTGGCTTGCTGTATATCAGCTTTATTATATTAGGTATTTTCTCTGTATTCCTGATTTCTCCAGGACTCTCATCTGTGTATTGGAAGGCTTTGGATGGTCCAGTTGTTGGAGTGTGATGACCAAAAAACAATCTGTTTACATTGCTTAGAAGAAATCATATATATATATACATATATATACATGTATATATGACCCTAAGACATTAAAAAGGAGGATATTAAAATAACTATATGAAATTAACTGTAGGTGACATACAAATGAATATCATTTCTACTAAGACCCTCTTGCTAACATTGACCTTGGTTAAGTAGGTATATTAATAATTTTAATCTATTAACAAAATTCACCATTTTGAAAACCATTTTAAGAACTCTTGAATGATGAGTAATGCATGGAATGTAATGATCTGTTTAAAGATTGATGATGTAGGCCATGTGAGCCTTTAAATGTTACACTTGGTCCCTGGTCATATTCTTCCCTGTTCTCTGCTTCTTAGCTGATATGAGGCAAGCCACCTTGCTCTGTAACATGCTCTCTGCTATGAGACTTGGCCTCACCTCACTCAAGCCCAGAAACAATGGAGTCAAGTGACCAAGGACTGAAATCCTTGAAACTGGGAGCTGGAAGAAGACCTTTTTCTGTAAGTTGTTTGCCTCAGTTAATTTGTTACAGCTACAAAAACTCTGAAGTTGAGAGTAGGGTTAGAATGAGTGACAATGGATGCTGCAGGTGACACAGATGTGCTCACTGGGGTGATGGTGAGTTGTCTAGTGCAGTGGGTATACTGGCTGCCATGCTCAGAGAAGATCTAGGAAATTAGTTTGTGATGGGCACCAGAAAGCAAGAAAGATCTATTCTATTGCCAGATACATTGGTGGGAAGCAATCACTAGCTTTGTGAAAATCGCTGGTCCTGGACAGTCACAGGAGAAGTTTGCTTTCAAGGAGTAAAAGTTTTAATAAGTAAAAGGATTTTCAGGAAAATAAAATGATATTGAAATAGAAGTGTTTTGTTTTCTCCCCTGCCCTGACAGCACCTTATAGGTGTGACTCTATAGGCAGCATAAACAAGTATAACACATCTTTGCCTAGTTAAAATAATATTCCACAGCACTGGGTACTGTTCACCCTGGAATAGCTGTATTCATTGTGTAGCATGTGAATGTTAAGGGTATTTACAATGAGAAGATACTTTAGTTTTAAGACAGAATCTTTGGAGAGATTTGAGAATACATTTATCACTTTCAAGATGGTGACATTAAATTGTGACTTGTTTTACTTTTTATATACTAAGAGAAACTATATTTTATGGCATAATTTCACATGCTTCTATTTATATTGCTGTTCACAGGATGCCATGTCTGGAAAGGCTATCTCTTAAAGGCTTCCCTTCTTACTTAGCAATTAGTTCAGTGCTTTATGTCTGCAAAGTAATGGCATATGCTGGTTACTTTGAATGAACCTATTTATTGAAATGTTTCCCCTAAAAAATCTCACACTCCATTTAATGAGGCTCAGAAAACACTGCTGCAGTACCTTCTTACACTATGCAATTTCACTTCTTCAAAGCTGACATGCATGGGCAAGGTGTTTATCATACTAGTGAGTTATATGAGGACACACTTATCTGCTTTGTTCTTAAAGCCATCCAAAGAGTCAGGAAGGTGAGTGTTTGGTTATTTATTATCGTCCTGATGTAGTTTCTACTTTGGCATTCTGCCTTTGCTGGCTGCACCTTCACCTGTCTCTCAACACAACTCCACAGGGGGCTGTTTGCCTTCTTGAACTATCTGCCTATCAAACCAGAAGCCAGCAGCCAGAGCCTGAGCCCAGTGCTGTCCAGAAGATGTCTCTTTTTAGTAATTTTCTAGCAGATGATTCATTCTACCACGGGTAGCTGCTCCAGTAGAGCATGTACTTCAGATAGTGAAACAGTGCCCACTCTTAGCTCTGAGAAACTGAAAGCTGAATATTTGGGCTGCTTCACTATAGATGATATCATATTCACAAATCACTGGTTCCATTACTGACAGAGGAAGGGATGTAGCTCAACACAGGGACACCAGGTCCATCGAGAGGCCAGCCCTGCCTACTGTGAGGCTCCCTAGCAACTTTGTTCCTTCTGGAACATTTTGCCCATTGCTTAGCAAAGCTCAGTTAAATGTTTCCAAGTACCCAGAGTACATGGTAAAAGATAAGCACGCTCCAGGTTAGGGATAAAGTTGGGGTTAGGGTTAGGGTTAGGATTAGGGTTGAGGGCAGTTTGGTTTAGGGATAGGCTGAAGACAAATCCTGCTTTCAGCACTAACTGGAGAAGCCTCTGTTTGCAGTGAATGATAGTGACTGCAGAGACTCACTGCTGCTCAAGGTGCTAAGAATGAATGGTAACTGAGTGTGTAGCTCCAAAAAAGACATTAATAGCATCCTGTCTAAGGCTCACAGAAGATACACAAAGAAGAGGAGAAGAATATAAAAGCTGGAAGGTAGAGAGAAGGGCCACGGAATGCTATCTTTTGGACATAACAAGGATGTCGTAATCATGAACTCACAGCAATTGTCACCAGGGATTAGTAGGGAGGTATGAGGGTTGATGGGGTGGGAGGGAGGTAAGAGATGGTGGGAGTGGAAGTAATCAGAATGCATTACATGTGAGTATTAAACTATCAAAAAACCCTAAATTTAATAGGTGATCAATTGAGGTTTTAAAATTCATGTTATCAATTATATCCAGTTAGATTGTACAGTACCATTCAAGGATGTTTTTCTTTTTTGACAAACACATACACCCATGAGACATTGCTTCAATCAGCACGCACAACACTGTTTTCAACTCTAAAGATTTCTGCATGCCCCATTGCAGCTCAGCAGCTGTCTCCACCTCTAGTCCCCAAGGGACTGGTCTGCTTTCTATCTTCACAGGTTAATTAGCATTTTCTAGACAGGTGAATAAATGGGACCCTGCAGTGTCCACTTCTTTGTATCTGGCTTATTTTGTGTTGGAATAGCATATATAATACATAATATGTATCCTATGAATTCTGTATCCTCTTGTGTCTTACATCTTTGTTCCTCTTTTCCTTCTCTTTTGGGATCATTTGAATGCATTATTTAAAATTCTGTTTGTATCTATCTCCTGGTGTTTATACGCTATATCTGTGTTATTTTTTGTAATATCCCTAAGTGTTAGGTTAAACCACTGACTACATTAACGTCTTGTTGCCTCTTACTTCCAAAGCTGCCTTTATTTATTTGTTTTTCTATTTATTTATTGCTGTGATTTGTTTTTCTTTATGGAGCTGCAACCAGTGAAGTGTCTTTTGGCTGGCTCGAGGAGATTTGGCCAGTAGAGGGCACTAGAGGGTTGCAGTCTGTGGCAAAGTCAAGGACCTCTTGTGTGTGTGTCTCCTGGTTTTTTTAATTCGGTGCAGCTGCCAGCATAACAGTGTGAAGAAGGTTCAGAGGCCCTCAGCTCCAGAGAATGTTTCTGCCAAGAAGAGCTCCCACTGCTGCCTAGCTCAGGCCCTCCGGTGCCCTGGCAGGCCACGTCCTGTGCACCAGCTGTAGCTATTGCATACTTTGCTGAGTTTCCTGGCCCTCCAGTGGCTGTCTCCACAGACTACTGTATTCCACACATGCTGGCCAATCTCTTTGCTTCTAGAAGGCCGTGTGTTCCTGTGGTGGCCACAATGCCTGTAATGAGGTCTTAATCTCAGCCTCAGAGGGAGAAGGACTCTTCTGAGTTCTTACCAATTACTTGTGTGATCTCTTTCAGCCCTAGAGCTAATCACTATCTCCTGCGTTTGCTATGCCATAAAGCCCACCTCTAGGCATTTACAAAATTAAACATGTTTTACTGATTATAAACATTTTCTCTGTTTAGATAACTAGTACCTACCATTTGTCTAGATGTTGGCAGACAGGATCCTTAGCTGTTACAAGAAATGCAGTATTTAGCAGACTACAGCCACCCCTCTCTAAATTATTTTTGTCACATGTGTTGTCAACATTGTATTTACTCCATCGAAGGAGGACTTTGCATTTACTTATATATTTACTGAGCTCCTTCATTCTTCGGTGCTCTCCAGCCCCACTTTTTGTTAAGTGTGGAGGTTGCCTAGCATTTCTCAGTATGCCCCCATGCCCCAGAGCTTTTTATGCTGTCTGTACTTGTCTCAATGCGGCCGCCATCCTCGAGGGTTATTTTCACTAGGTATAGAGCTCTGGGTTGGTGTGGCCTGTGGTTTTGAACAGGAGATTTAAAGTCATTTGAGGGCTCAGCAGGTAGAGGACCTTTCATCAAGCATGATAACCTGTGTTCAGTGCATAGGAATGCTAGGGTGGAAGGAGAAAGCTCACTCCCACCAGCTTTTCTGACTTCCACTCATGTGCACACACATACACATGCATACAAAATAAATAAAGACTTTTTAGAAGTTTTATTATACACCATCCAAGTACACTTTCACCAGCATTTTATTTTATTTTATTTTATTTATTTATTTATTTTTGTTGTTCCTTTTTAATTACAAAACTAACAGCTGTTAGAATTTTTCTTTGTTCTTTTTTTTTTTTCTTTTCCCAGCTACAAAATACTCTGGGGAGATGCATTATAATTTAAAATATATAATATTGCACAAACAACCAAAAGGTTAAACTAAAATAATTACAAAGAGGAAAAACCCCATCCCATCAAAAAAAAAAAAAAAAAAAGGAATTTATCATTCTCTCCATCCATCCTACCCACCCGCTTCACTGAGGGTTTGAAGTGCAGTGCCCAGCATTCACAGTGCCCCTGACAAGATCCCCGAAGTCACTGGTGGATGCACCAGCACATAGAATCACCAGAGCGGCATGTGTGAGCTCCAGGCTGACTGTCGTCGGGAGGGAAGGAAGGAAGGAAGGAAGGAAGGAAAGGACCTCTTGCAGGAGACAAAGTCTCAGGGTGCTTGCCTCAGGAGCAGAGGCTGAGAAGCTGGCCTGATGACAGACTGTGAGTACCTGCTTTTGCTCACTTCACACAGCTCACAGCTGCCTTGTGTCCTATGCTATGGGAGTCAAGGGAGGAGGCTGCCTGGAGCAGGTATCCGGGCAACACACAGAAGGGCCTGAC
>PVIH01008896.1:0-86946 GCA_004025045.1 Sigmodon hispidus | reverse complement strand
CCCAGGCTGGGATAAAGGCACTGAGGCCTCTAGCCCCCTCCTGACCTCTGGGCGGGGTCCGAATCCGCCCCTCTGAGACCCCAGCAGTTGGTTCGCTCAGTTCGAGGTCGTGGCGGGGTTTCCCTCAGCAGGAGCCGTGGAAGTGGTCAGGGACAGCGTCCACCTGCCCCTGCCCCAGAGAGCGCTGGGATTCTGCCTATTCCTGGGATTTGAAAGAAATTGAGGAAAGGAAGAAAGATAAATGAAAATTTCAAAGCAGTTCATTGGAATTAATATTTGAATCATTCTATTTAGTGGCTACATGGACTTTGAAATAAAAGAAATATGTTTGCAACATTTGGTGAGTTCTTATATGTCTTATGGGACTCTTACTTGTCTTTATGAACCTTTGACGTACAAATTCCATTTCTCTGTGAGTGTCTGGCTGCCTCTATCTCCCTCTGTCTCTCTCTCTGTCTCTCTCTCTGTCTCTCTCTCTTTCTCTCTCTGTGTGTGTGTGTGTGTGTGTGTGTGGTTTAAATTACCTTTAGACTTCAGTGAATAGAAAATAGCTCTAAATCAGAATAGCTGATGCCCACACATTGACCTTTCCTTCCTTGCCAGCTCCATTTCCCCATGTCTAATCCCCAGTCCTCAGAGTGTCAATCCCAACCATGGGCTCTTTGACAGATTTCAGTGACAGCCGAGGAATGACCAGTGACAGATTTGATAAATCCTGCCACATAAGAGATTGATGGAGCCCGAAGCATGTGTCATCATTTCCACTCACTCTTCATCAGAAAATCCTGACTGCTCATTCGCGGTGCTCTAGTCTTTAACTTTGCTGATATCTGGATGCAGTCACCATTAGCTTCCTATAAATTATTATATGATGGCACCTACTTCTCCAATTCCATCTGTAGCCCCTGTTCCCATCTCATTTTAATTTGTGCATCCAGAAACAACAAATCTCTTGGTGGTGACCAAAGAACAGAAATACTATTTTTAACTTTGCTGCTCTTTTACTTTTTATTTTTTATTTTTCTAGCATGACTCTTCCAGAAACATTTCCTTCCCCCCAAACCTTCAACGCTTAGGAACATTAATTACACTAAAACCCCATCTTTGAAGACTTTATGAATTAAAATCTTCCTTCCTAAACAAGCTACTCTACCACTCTGAACAAATATATAATACATTGTCTGTTATGACCCAGAAAATTCAATCTATTTTTGAGAAACATATGCTCAGATGATATGGTGAAGGAGTTTAGGATAGCAGTTGAGGTTCTGTCCCTAGAGATGCTCGCTATCAGCAAAGGTTAAGTTTCCCCATCTCACTCATGTTTGTGGATGGAATGTATGCACTGCTGGCTTTGGTTTGCTTCAAGGTTGAGTTCAGGACCCTATGGCACCATAGAAAACCAGAGCATCATTACCCATCTCTGAAGTCTGTTTTTACAAATGGATTCTTTTTGGTCCTATTAAATATGGTAGGAAAAAAAGGAGCTTGATATTTGCAACACTTTCAGCCAGACATCAGGAATTTATACTAAGTCCTTGAGGGGCCATATCTTTCTTGCTGAAGAACAGCAAGAATTGGGGAATCAAGAGGTGGATGAGTTCTTTGTACCAAGGCTAACCCCAGGACAGTATTAGGATGAGGCAAATAAATAGAATTGGCAGACTTTTCTTTCTGACTTCTCAAGAAGTGCAATTTACAGGCTCCCTGTTTCCAAAACATCAAAGACATAGAAAGAAAGAGAAGTAATCATGAGCCCTGAAAAGAGTCCACTGCAGGAAGCACGCAACCAACTTAAGCCCCTTGAAGAGCTATGTGGGAGAAGCCCAGGAAACTGCCCCTGGACAGTGGAAGTGAATAGCATGTAATACCATCAGCTGAAGTCTTAAAATGTGTTATCACAACTCTTAGCTTCCTTGTGATTGTCCTTGCATCGCTTTCTATGGACTGGCCTCCTTCTACCACATTCTTAGTGACAAAGGACAATCCCAATTGTGCACTTCATCTTAAAGAGAAGATAGCATCATCGTATTTACACACACTGAAAGCCATTCCAGGGCAGTGATAGCTGCACACATTTGTACAAGAAGGTTGACTTTCACTTCTACTAACTGAGAAGAATCACTTGGTTTGATTGAGCCAATATGTAAAATGAGAAATGGCATTAGAAAGTAGCTCCCTGTATCCTCTTCTTCCCTTGTCATATTTTTGTGCATATTAGGAAGCCATTGTAAAGCCAACACAGCTCATTCCTTCTCTTGGTCAAGCTTCTGTGTCCTCCTGTGGCAGTCTGCTACATCATACTTGTCCATCATCCTACTTACAGCCCCTGGGCTTACAGGGGAAGACTCCATAGATACCTGACAGTTGGCTCCAGATCACAAACTAACCCTTGGTACTGCTTCATATGATTTTTTTTTATTTTGTATTTAACAAAAAAACAGTAACATGAATTTAAAATGAGGAAAAGTTAACATGCTTCATATACTTTTATTACCACCCTTTCCACAACAGACAAAAGCAGACTGTAAAATCAAGCTAATGTTAGAATTCTTCCCCCTAAACCCTCAGAGGAGGAATGTGACAGGAAAGAAAAGTGTTGACAGTCTCAGACCATCTGATAATAAAACTTGTGCATGGAGGAACAATGGGATTTTGACCATTAAGTTGTGTTTGCTAAACCAGGGAAGTGATCTCAGATACTGTGCTGTAATTTTAGAAAAGAAAAGTTTTGTATCTCACATTCTGAGTAAAGTAGACTCTCTCCCTACTGCCTATTAGACATTGTTGCTCATTCTTCTCTTTGTTCATATTTCAATTCATATAAATATTATTTCTGAGTCCATGACAGAAGGGTGGTATATGAACATGGACCTCCTAAAAGTAGCTAAATTCTCTTCTTTTCTCTTCCAAACACCTCTCCTCCTTTTTCTGGAGGCTTGGCATTTTTGGAGAAAGCATCTGCTATTTTCTTGCATGTGACATATAGTAATGATATTTCTGAGTTCTGTGTCCTGACAGTCAAAGAAACCTTGGAGCTGTGGACAAGCGGGTAGGAAAATAAATCTTATTTAGGTGCTGCCAACACTATGAATTTTATTAAGGGGCACTGACTTCTTCAGGAAAAGCCATTGCACTGGCAGTGGAGCCTGAGTTGGGGCATAACATGCTTTAATACTGTTCTTGTGTGGTCTTTTCGAAGAGCTTTGTTGTTAGACTCTGCAAGTTTAATTAATATATTAACATGAATGGCTGAGAGTTGTTATGTTCCTCCCTTTCTTGCTGGAACACCAGGCTGGACAATTAGCTTCCCAGGGAGGAAAGGTTTGAAGAATATTGATAGTATATATGGCAACTTTGTCTAGTGTAAACTTGCAAGGACCTACATGTAAATCTTTAGGACTTCCAAATGTGCTGACAGTTAGAGATTTTTCTTTGAATATACTGACCCTGAGCTTTATATCCATGGAAACAAGATATATTCCCCTATATAGATTACTATGGGTCAAACATAATCATGAAAAAGGGACTTCATTTAAAACATCAAAACTTTTTACTTTCAGCATCTACTATGTTCTAAGTACCTGTGGATGCAGAAATGTGGGATTGGTGACTTTTCCAGATTTTTCTGTCTCTTAAAATAGTTGGAGAATATTCTCAGACATTTAAAATTGATTTTTTTTTTATGTAGGTAAAAATTCTACTTTTCCTATTAGGAGGCTACTGAAAAGCCACTGAAGACTACTGAAATAGTTAAATATTCAAATGTGTCCAGTAGTTGGAAAGTATGTATTGTTACAGCACAGATCTTTGGGGAAGGAAGGCAGAGGGAACCTTACAGTGTAGGGAAGGTGACAGAGAAGGTACCTTTGGAGGAAAGCTTTTGAGGGAGATCAGCACCAAAGGACAGAAGGTGTGACACAAACTTTGGCTGTTGTAATGAGATTTTTGTTTTGGACTTCTGGGCCTGGACCAGAGGTTTGGTCCACACTCAGCTCTGTTTTGCCTTAAATAATCACACACAGGCTTATATTACTTTTTCACTGATTGACCTAGGGCCCAGGCATGTAATTTGCTAACTCCTTCATCTGAGCTCAACTCATCTTGTTCAGCCTTACAGCTTAGTACTTTTTCTCAGAGCAGCTCTGGTGACTCTGTCATCTGTCTCTGTTCTTCCTGTACTCAGAGTTTTCTTAGCCTGGTAGCCCTGCCCATACTTCCTGTCTGCCTTCTGGCCATTCAGCTTTTTATTAAACTAGTAGGCTGGACAAATATTTACAACATACCCTGATCTCACTACAGTAGGCACAGTGTGGCCAGATGTGTAGGGAAGGTGAGAAAGCCTTCTAACTTACTAAGACAAAAGTTGAAGGTCAACTTCCCATAAATGGAACTGTGAAGGATGCCACTGAGCTGCTTAAGAAAGACTTGGTTTATTGAATTACTGTGTATGACTGATGTTTGTGGACACTAAATACTCACTAATAACAAATCAGCCACTTGATGACACAGACCAAAATAGAAGACACAACTGACAGTCCAATAGGCTCTGAGTCCAGGCTGAGTGGGTGAAGTTTAAAAAGCAAAGGTGAAAAACGAATGAACAATCAAACAAACATAGATGGCAGCACCCAACAATTCTTCACAGATGAATTCTATTTAGGAAAGTGAGTGACATTGCCTGCTGTCCTAGATGTACCTCCAGAGCTTATATGTCATTATGGAGAATCTATGTAAGTCCAGCTGTCATGTGCAGAACTATGATTTTAAGCCATCTTGGTTTTTCCATATTTGCATACTGAAATACAGATATCAATGCATATTTAAATTGTATGAATTATGCAAATTATGTTCACTTTAAGCTCAGAGAGATTGAGAGAGAGAGAGAGAGAGAGAGAGAGAGAGAGAGAGAGAGAGAGAGAGAAAGAGAGAAAGATAGAGAAACTTGCTATTTTTTCTACTCGGTATCAAAACACAAGATATTCAGAGCATGATTGGAGCAAGAACTGATCTGTGTGGTCATAGACTCTGAGCTGTGAGTATAGAAAGAGTAAAGTGCATTTGCCATCCAAGCATAAAGACTTAAGTTCAGGTGCATAGACCCCACACAAAGCCAGGCACAGTAGCACACACCTGTAACCTTAGCTTTTCACTGGAGAGCTGAAGAGCTGAACAGAGCATCCACAGATGCTTCCAGGTTCCCTCTCATGGAAACTGTGAACAACAGACCTCATTTTAAACAAGTGAAAAGAAAGAACTGATACTCAAAGTTGCCCTGTGTGCTTCATGTAAGCACTGTGGCATGTACATGTCTATAATCAACCACACACAAACGTTTGCACAATCATGTGTGAGTGTGTGTGTATGTGTGTGTGTGTGTGTGTGTGTGTGAAGTGCTCCCCCAAACCCTGTTTTCTGTCTTTCATGGCTGAAAACATTGCTCGCCACCATAATAAAATACCTGAGTTAATATTTTTATTAAGACAAAACAATAATTTGACTCATAGATTTCGGCCATCATTGAATCAGCGTATTATGGTAGGAAGCTGAGCAACAGTGCTAACTTTATGTACTGACAACCCCCCACCCAAAAAAAAAAAAAAAAAGAAGAAGGCACTGTTTAGGATATTTCACCAGTGACTAATGATCTTTCTAAAATGCTCCCCTATTTGAAGGTTCTACTACCTCCTGCTGATATCATTGAGGGGCCCTACCTTTTACACATGAACCTGTTAGAGACACTCAACATTCCAACTTTGTCACTGAATGGTAGAAGTAAAGTTACAAAACATGACTTTGAAATAAATGTCATATCCTCCTTGGTTGGATGATCATGATCAAATACTATACAATGGAGCCCATGAGTGGCTTGCTTTAGCACCAGGAATCTCATCCTTTCTGAATTGCAGGACATGTCTTGGCCTCATTACAGGTTCTTCAAAGTGCCAGTAAATACTCAATTGAAGTAAGTTGTTCCTTGGGCAGGCTTGGTGCATCAACAGCTTTGTTGAGTCATCTGGTGAGTCATTTGACCTTTTGTTGTTGTACAGTTTGTATGGCTGGAAAAAGAAGAGGAGGCAAGTAATGCTCTACTCAGTACAGTGATTCACCATTCACTCAGTGTGGGAGATGACAAATGCAGAGATTAGATTTTGAGGGTCAGGTGTATTATACACCAGGCACAGGCAGGAAAAAGATATCCCACATGTTTTCCTAATCAGTAGTTGACCACTCTGGACACCAGGTACCTAGAGAAGAGATTCTTCAAACTTCTATAAGAGGACACTTGGGTTCTCAGGGTCTTGGAATGACATGGAGAGTATCTGAGCAGAAATGAGAAGTAGAAATAAAGTGAAAGTCATAACAGAGAGAAATAAAAGACATTTGTGTCATGGATTATATGAGAAGTTAGCCCATATCTCATGAGCAGTGATTCGCAGTGTAGTTGCCCTTGGAGAGTGTGGCAGTGTAAAATGTTACCACCTGTGTAGCCGTCTATAAAATGATCACATCAACTTTATACCTCACAAGGATGATGTGACAAGTAGTAAATGAGATAATGAATGAAAAAGGCTTGAATCATATAGTAAGAGCTTGCCTGTGTCATTTAGGTTTTATAACCTGAGTTTGCTCTTACAAAACCTAGTAGAACTTGTAGAAGTAGCCAACCAATGCCTATTTTGACTTAAGGACCACTCCATAAGAAGGAATTCATTCCTGACAGTGCTGGGGTAACAAGAACCAGAGACTGGATAGCCCAGAGTTCTAGGGTAAAGCCAAACACCATTGATTAAAAAAAAAAATACAATGACTTCTAACAATAGTCTGCTGTGCTCATAGATCAGTGCCTTACTTAGTAATTGCCAGAGAATCTTCCTTCTGCACCAGATGGGAACAGATGCACAGACCCACAGCCAGACATTATGCATAGAGCAAAAGCATTTCAATGGGATGTCTCCATCAAATCCTCTCCTTGGAGCAAAGGGAACCCGACTGAAGAGGAAATGGAAAGAATGTAAGAGGCAGAGAGGATGAAGGACATCAGGAGAGCCGGGCTCTCTGAATAAACTGAGCAAGGCACATATGAGCACACAGAGAATGAAACAGAGAGCCTGATGGATCTGCACCAGGTCCCCTACATATATATTACAGCTTTCAGTTTAATGCTTTTATAGCTCTCCTGGCAGATCAAGTGGGCCTATGATCACTGTGCTTGCTTTTGGGACTCCTTTCCTCCAATTGGGCTATCATATCCAACTTCGATATGATAGGTTTTGCTTAATATTATTATTTTGATATGGTTTGGTTGCTATCTCTTAGAAGTCTGTTATTTTTCAAAGAGAGACAGAAGGAGAGTAGATCTGGAGAGGAGGAGAGGTGGGGAGAGATTAGGAGGAGTAGAAGGAGGGAAAACTGTAATTAGCATATATTATATGAGGAAAGAATCTATTTTTGACTTCTTTTTATTATTATTATTATGAATAAAATTACATTTTCTATTCGTGTATATCCTTATTCAAGGTCCCTTCTCCCTCCCACACCCTCCAGTCACACTCTCTTCTCCACATCTCCCCATCTCCTCCCCAGCAATGGCAGGAGGTCCCAAGGTCCCAATGTCCCAATATGGATTAGTTCAGCATCCACTCCTGGCACATCCAGTTTCCTCACCCCAACATCAAGACTGAGTCAAGTGTTCCTCTAGAGGGAATGGAGTCCAAGGTGCCAGTCCAAGGTGTTTCTGATCCCAAGCTGTTCAGTGGTTGTGGTTTGCAGCTTGGACATGCTTTACTTTTTGCTTTTTTGTTTAGAGTCCATTAATGAGTGAGTACATCACCTGCTTCTCTTTCTGGGTTTGTGAGACCTCGCTGAGGAGGATATTCTCCAAATCCATCCACTTGCCTGCAAATTTTAGGATATCATTTTTTCTTACTGCTGAGTGGTACTCCATTGTGTAGATGTACCACGGTTTGTTAATCCATTCTTCAATTGAGGGGCATCTAGGTTGCTTCCAGGTTCTTGCTATTATGAATAATGCTGCTATGAACATAGTTGAGCTAATGCCTTTGGAGTGCAAATGTGCTTCTTTAGGGTATACACCCAGAAGTGGTATTGCTGGATCCTTGGGGAGATTGATTCCCAGTTTTATGAGAAACTGCCATACTGCATTCCAGAGTGGCTGAACAAGTTTATACTCCCACAAACAGTGGAGGCGTGTTTCCCTTGCTCCACAACCTCTCCAGCATATGCTGTCATCAGTGTCTTTTATCTTAGCCAATCTGACAGGTGTCAGGTGGTATCTCAAAGTTGTTTTGATTTGCATTTCTCTGATGGCTAAAGAAGTTGAACACTTTTTCAAGTGCTTTTCAGCCATTCGTAATTCTTCTGCTAAGAATTCCTTTTTAGTTCTGAACCCCATTTTTTGATTGGGTCATTCAAGGTCTTGGGCTCTAGTTTCTTGAGTTCTTTATTTATTTTAGAGATCAGTCCTCTATCACTTGTAGGGTTGGTGAAAATCTTTTCTCATTCTGTAGGCTGTCTATTCGTCCTATTGACAGTGTCCTTGGCTTTACAGAAGCTTCTCAATTTCAGGAGGTCCCATTTATTGATTGTTGTTCTTAGTGTCTGTGCCACTGGTGTTATATTTAGGAAGTGGTCCCCTGTGCCAATTCATTGGAGGGTATTTCCCGCTTTGTTTTCTATCAAGTTCAGAGTGGCTGGGTTTATGTTGAGGTCTTTGATCCACTTGGATTTGAATTTTGTGCAGGATGACAGATGGCAATTTACAAGAAGCCAACAGCCAACATCAAATTTAATGGATAAGAATCTATTTTTAATAACAGGAAAAACAAAAAGAAACAAAAAGGACTAGTATTAGTTCATTCCCACTGGCATTAAGCATGTTCTCTTTGACTTGGTATTCTGTTTTCCATGATTGGCTCATTCAAACCTATAGATATAGACCCTGTTTATTCATATGTGACCCCACCTATCTTATAACTTTGACTCCCTGCTCTCCTCTTTGTAATCAGTATTTTTTTTTATCAATTTGAATTCTGTTATTTCTTTAGACCCCACTTCTAGAAGTACCCTTTGCATTTCTTCCTATTTGGTTGTTTCCAGAATCTCACAATTTCCATAAGGATCCTGTATTGTAGTGGTATCTTCAGAAGCTAAGTATTGATTTAACCCTAGGCACCAATTACATGTTGCTGATGCTATTAAGGGGAGTAAAGACATTGCCAGCAGGGAGAGCACTGTATGAATCCCACTGTTTATTGTGCATATGATTTGCAACATATCATACAACCTCTTAGTCCTACTTCCCTTAAGGGCTAAAGTGAGATGTTGATATCTGACTTGCAGAGTTGACATGAAAAAAACAGAGATGTTGCCCTTACCTGGAAATTCCAGGCATTGGTACTGATGAATTCCAGAATAAGAATAAGGGACCACCATGCTGATTTATTTCTTCTCTCTCTCTAGTTGTACAGCTCAGCTGAATTTGGTAGAAGATGGCAGCTTATCCAGGAATCAGTGGTTCCAAATAGGTTTTACTGGTAAGTCTGACTCTATTTTCTGACATACTAAGAAATCATCACTTTTCTGAGCACAGGATGGGACCCTGGGATAATAAAGATCTTAGGACACACTTAAAAGTTGTGTCCTAATTTTTATAGATGCTTAATAAATCATTACTATCAGTTAACTGAAGGAACTTAGTAGGTACTGCTTTGGTATTGAATAGTTCTCAACCTCCCAAATTCTGTGACACTTCTATACAGTTCCTTATGTTGTGGTGACCCTCAAGCATAAAGATACATTTTATTATTTCATAACTATAATTTGGCTGCTGTTATAAATTTTAATGTAAACATTTTTTGTAGCTAAAAGCTTGTCAAAGGGGTCAGGACCCACAGATTGAGAGCCATTGGTTTAGATGTTCCTTTGAGACTTTTTTTTTTAAAGTCACTGTAATTGTTATTGATTAAAGCATCTTTTATACATATACTATATAGTCAAATAAATATCTAAATAATTAGATCTTATTTGGTGTGACGGCACATTTTGACAACTTTCTTTATTTAAAGTCTTATAGGCATTCTTTTTATTTTATGAGGCACAACCAGCAGCCCTGCTTTTTCATGTGGCATTCTAGCTGTGTTCTTTCAATGGTCAAACACACACAGGCCCAGGGCTATACTCTGCTTAGGTTTTCAAGACGGAATGCTGTAGATTGGTGACATTAACAGCTGATGTTTCTTTCTATGTGGCGTCCTGAAGACTGGAAAGATCAAGGTGAAGTTACCATCAGATTTGATAACATTGGGTGGTTCTCTTGACTTGCACATGGCTGTCCACTCATGTAGTAGAAAGAAGAAGAGCCCTGGTCTCTCTTTTAATTGTTACATGAATACAAATTCCGCTATGGTTATTTCACCATCATGACCTCATCTAAACCAAGTTATTTTCCAAAGACCCAACTCCAAATGCTATCACAACTATAGTTTAGGGATTAAATTTTGATGTTCAGAGGTGTATAGGCATTTCAGCCTATATCTATAAATATAGATATAGGTAATATAGGCATTTACATTTGCCTCGGTGTTAATTATACACACGGACCCATGCCTTGTTTTTAACAGTGTGCTAAAATTATAGTATAACCTCATATTTTCAAGTTACAAATAAGTTTACAGTAATAATTCACATAAGGTAGATATTAATATCTATTGAACATAAACAGTAAACTAAATGTTGTAACGTGTTATGCATATGAAAAAGAAATAATCGAGTTTGAGAAGAAGGAAGGAAACAATATAGAACAGAAACAAAGCAAAGAAAATTATAATCTTAGTTTTTCTAACCATGTTCCTAATTCTGTTAGAGGTGGGCTCCTCCATGGCAATAGATAGCTCAATTTGAAAAATCAAAGAAGTAACAAAAGTAATTTTAGCTTTTGTGTTCCCAATCCAATATCCCCCAAAAGAACAATGTTTGGAACATTCCAGTCTATTTTGACATCTTATTTAGTGAGTGTTAGAATCTGTATTCTACCCTCTGCCCTGAGGTGGAAGAGGAAATCCTCGATCATCCTGAGCTGCCTGAGGAATAGCTAGGTCACCTGTCTCCAGGCTTTTGCCTCTATAAATAATGTTATAGAAAGTAACTCACAGGAGCATTTATGTATTCCTTACTTAAACATTCCAGAATCACCAGAATAGTGGTATTTAGGAGCCAATGAGCTCTGCAATGAGAGTTGGAAAGGTACCTTTTTAATCACTTCTCAAATAATGTTGCCTCTGAAGAGCCTCTGGAATCATAGGATCGAGGGATACCCAACTGGTTATGAGCCTTTGGAATGACACTATGGAGGGTTACTCAGCAGCTTCATTCCAGCTGTCCATTGCCTTTCTGCATCCTTCACATTACTTCCAAGAGGAGGACATGTTTACCTGTTCCTTTTTGTTTGCTAACGTTTCTTATTTATTTAGTTAGATAAGATCTCATGAAAGTCCCAGTGGTCTCAAATCCTTATGTACCTGTGGCTGACATTGAACATGTGATCCTCTGGCCTCTATAATCTAAGCACTGGAATCACATATGTGTTTCATCATATCCAGCACTTGCCCTTCATATTTCCAAATAGCTTCCTAAAATCCTTGTGATTTTGAAAACTAGAGAGCTATGTTAAAGAAGTTTTCTTTCCCTTTAAAAAAATTTTATATATGTGTACTGTATTTACAAAATTACCCCTCTTTTCTCTCGGAGTCCTCCTATGACCCCCTAGCTCCTTCTTAAATATAAGGCCTCATGGATATTTAAATTAATTATTAATTACTAATTATTATGTAAGTAAATATATAAATACAACCCACTGAGTCCATTTAGTGTCACATTGTAACAAGGGAGAATGATTGTTTCCTAGAACTGAGTCCCCTAATTGATTACCAAGATTTTTACAAAGCTAATATATAGGCTGGGGATTTGACGCAGTAAGTAGAATGCTTGCTCAGCAAGAAGAAGTCCCTGAGTTCAGCACTCGGTGCTATGTAAACTGGGTATGGTGATACATGTTTACAATGTCAGAAATAAGGAAGCTGATCACAGAGTAAGACTGTGTCTCAAAAGAAGGGAGAGGAAAGGAGAGAAGAAAAAAGGAGGAGTGGGTCCTGGAAAAGTTTCAATCAGACAATATAGAAACCTCTACTTGGAGGGATATGAGATATTATTTTCATATAGAATTATTAAGAAAGACAGACACCATGACTGTCATTCATGCTAATATATTTTTCTCATTAATCCTTTGAAGAAGGGTTCTATTTTAAAAGTATTTTTTTTGTTCAGAAATGTCACAAAATCATCACCTTTCAAAAACATTGCACACTATTGTTTGTGAATTCATTTGTCTGTCCAGTAAGTAAAATAAATAGAACTAATTTTTTCCCATTGTAACCATGGGAACAAATCTTTTCCAATCAATCGTTAGCAGTGTGAAAGTGCTATTTAAAGTTAAAACTCTTCAATTCTCATAACAATCCTCTGAGTGAAGTTACTTATTATCATTAATAGATAAGAAGTCTATATTATAGAATGGTTAATTTATTGGACCAAGGTCACATAGCTGGAAAGTAACAACGCCATTATTTAAGTGATGAGAATTTCCAAAGTCCACTTCTACTCTATCTATTGATTCTATTGCCTCTGCTACTTACCCTAAAGCTGGAAATCTAATGCTTTAGAAAGATTAGTAATGATGACTCAAAGATCTTTTGGCTACAGTGTTTCTCTGTGTATCTCTCCAAATATACATGACATTTGGCCTCTATGAATCTCAGTCTTCCTACCTTTTCCAGAGAGAACAAAAGACACTCTGAGATACACAGTGCCACAGCCACTGTTGAAAAAAATCTCTTCTTCTCTGGACACATGGTCTGTGTTTTCTCATAATTATCCATTTCCAGAGTCCAGAAAGAAATCTGTCAATCAAAGCAATATGTGTTATTACATTCACTCCTGAAAACAAGATGCTTCAAATTATACAGAAACTGTTGAGGAGTTTTCATCCAGCTTTAATTAAAAAGAAATGTTCTTTAATCATTGCTTCTCCAGCCTAGTAGGAGAGTGTGACTAGTTCTCAGGTGGTTTTTTTTCAGTGTTAAATTGAATCATTAAATGACCATTGGTAATAACATAGCATTTTCCTCAGGGGTGGAGAACATGAAGATGAAATCATAGGTTTTCTACATCATCAAGCTCTTTTCAGAATTATCTGTGAGAGGCAATAGTCACACAGCCTCTGGAAGCAATCAATGACAATTGTAAATAATTATGGGATGCAACATCTTATTCTTGACTTATCTAGTGATTGCTAGCAATACCACCATAACTACTATAAATAGAATCTTTTATCCCAGGATTTTATATTCTTCAAGAAGTGACTTATAACTTCATATAAAACATGCTTAACCACAGTGTTTCCTTTGATGGATTAGTTTTTCTTTTTACCTAACTAAGGACAGCCATTAGTATATCCTTTTGTGTATGAGAAATCTATGATATTATAGAAATACAGTTGATAGTTAAAAGCCTTTGAGGCACCAAAGTTTGAGTTCAATCATAACATCTGCTAAGAAAGGGATTATGAGAAGTTAAGTCATTTCTATATCCCTGACAATTTTGTCCAGAGCCCACAAACTAGCAGTAACAATATCATTGATAGTGACTAACTTTATATTTGTGCTAGTGACTAACTTTATATCTGTTGGTTATATTTCTCCCGTGTTGGCATAAGTCTTAGATTGGTCTTCTCTACTTTGGGGTATAGAATGGGCATGTTTGCTTTAGGATTGCAGCCTGACAGTTTAGAAGTATTATCAATTGGCATGCATGTCTCCTGCTTTCAGGGATCAATGTGAATAGCATGTCTGTGGTTATAGATAGATGGTGAAATACAGTATACATCAGATTTGGGTGGTTCTCTTGACTTGCACATGGCTGTCCGCTCATGTAGTAGAAAGAAGAAGAGCCCTGGTCTCTCTTCTAATTGTTACATGTATACAAATTCTGCTATGGTTACTTCACCATCATGACCTCATCTAAACCGAGTTATTTTCCAAAGACCCAACTCCAAATGCTATCACAACTATAGCTTAGGGCTTAAATTTTGTATTAGAAACTTCAGTCCCACCAAAAATTCTCAAATACCCAGTTGCCCCTTCCCAAATACATGACTCAGAGGCTTAATTGTATAGTGACTGCTAGGCCAGTAGTTTTGACTCATTGTTATCTATCTCTTTCACTTAAACTAACCCACAATTTTTATCTATGTTTAGCCACATGGCTTGGTACCTTTTTTCTTTTTTTCTTTCTTTCTTTCTTTTTTTTTTTTTTAGGCCAAAGCAATTTCTTTATTATCTAATGATAATTCACAGAAGCCAAAATGATATCCCTTATACATTTCCTTTTCTTTTTAATCAATTTTCTGTTTTAAAATTTAACATAGCAAAATTACATATAAGAAAATAGTTATCAAGAACTAAAATAACAATTTCTACTCTATTTGTATTTAGCAAAATTAAAGAAAATATTCTATCATTTACCTTATTCTTTTGAGTTGAAAGTTTCACATTTAATTTAACTTTTATTATAGCTAAAGAAAATTATAATTGTAACTTTCTAATCTTCAAATATATCAAAGACCACAAAATTACATAATATTATCTGAGTATGGAAGGGCATTATAAGCAACTTTCTTATTTTAGAAATTACAAAGATATCTGGCTAACTTGACAGTCATCCATTGTTTTTCTGTAATATCAGGGCACCAATTTTTAGCCTTGCAGGCTTAGAATACCTCACATATGTTTTAATGAAGAAGGAAATTTAAAGGACTTCTCTGCCTATCATCAGTTGTTTCTCCATGTGTCCTGCAGTTTTTATTGCAAATTAGGAACCTGGAGGACTATCTCAGCTTGTTTTGTTAAAATTAAAAGGTCACTTTCATATGGGTCCTGCATGCCTACTTTATACAATATATTGTCAAGCAGTCAGAAGTTGAGGAAAAAAAAAAAAAACTTTTATGCCCAGTGACTAATTTTTGCCACAAAAAGTAAAGTAAACATGGAGCTTCTTCAATGTCCATTATCCTCTCAAATTAGATTGGTGCTGCCAGGAGCATACCTGTCTCACTGTCCAGAAAAATCCAACATCTTAAAATATTTTAAGTGGCATATTTTTAGATCTCTGAAGTATTTGAAGAGTAACTATCTAATTGGTATATATCTTTGCATATCTCAAACATCTAACTATGAGTTATGTATATAAGTTAATTACAATAGTTGAATAACTATAAATTTGTATCTGTTAACATTATCTTACAATTTAAAATTAGTTACATAAACATGACACATTAAACAAGAGTATAAATAAATGTACAGTATAACTAAATTAACCTTAAATTTGTATCAATAAGCCAACATCCACACAAATGTAAAGTATTTAGAGAATAATAGTTGTTTTTGGATCAAACTAGATTTAACAATCTATTTTTTAAAATTATTTTTATGTAGTATCTATCTCTCTTTTTCTTAGAAAGATATTGATTATGACCATTAACCATTTATAATAAAAACAAACATTTCTAAACAATATTTTGGGAATTTGCATATAGCTTTCCATTACTACATTCTGTTAATTGGGGGCACTGGCAATCTTATGGGTGTCCTGATGCTGGATCATCTTAGTAAGCAGCCCTGAAGCTATTGTGACTCTTTCTCCTCATCAGAGATTTTTCATGGGTTCTTCCTTGATCAACTCTTATTGTATTTAACCAAAAATAAATCCACAGCCTCTTATTTTCTGTGGAAATGAAAAGACAGTTCTTCTCCAAAGTATTATATCTTTTGTAATGTAACTCATTTAAGTGATATATAGGTAGGATTAATCCAACAGCATTTATAATCAAATGTCCTTTAGCAGCTCTTATTTCTTCCTTTGTGGTCAAAAAACTTAAAGACACTAACATATAGTATCTAGACACTCTCTGTACTTTCTATGGCTTATTGTTATTATTATCATTATTACTCTATTTCTTTGAAAAGATTTCTTTTCTCTCTCAAGTCTATGTATATTTTTTAAACACACTGTAACCAGTTTTGATATTGTTTAAATCTGTTTTTACTGTATATCCCTTATCTCTGATCCTTTTCTCCTTCTAATCTCAACTTTAATCTACCAAAGTGTAGCTAGGATTAAATGCTTGGCTAGAGTGGCTGGCTGGCTCTATGCAGGTCTTAGTCTAGCTTCATAGAAAGTTTACTGGCAGATACTGGCAGGATCTAGAATTACCAATTTAGAGAATTTTAAGATCCACATTTCCAAAAAGTAGATCACTGACATATACTAGTCATGAACTCCATTTAATTATTTGGCAGTGGGGACTCTTAAAAGACTCCCAAGTGTTTTGCTGCTATCACTGAGTCAGGAAGCAATTATTAAATGATCAGTGCTTCTACTTGTCACCAGCAAACAGAACTCTCCCAAAATACACTGCTACGAAGAAGCCTTCTTTGACTCTGTTTTCTGTTGTAAATGGTTCTGGCCTAGACTTTTCCAGCCCTGGATCAGAGGTTCAAGTAACCACACACAGGTTTATATTACTTTTACGCTGATTGACCTAGGACCCAGTCATATGTTTGCTAGCACTAGCTCTCAATCTAACTCATCTTGTTTAGCCATGTGGCTTGATATCTTTTCTCAGAGCAGCATTTCCTCTGTGTCTCCTGGCAGTTCTGGTGACTGTATCATCTATGTCTGGCATCTGTGTCTGCTCTGAGATGTTCCTGAGTTTTCTTAGACTGGTAGCCCCACCCACACTTCCTTTGGTCTTTGACCAATCAGCTTTCTATTAAACTAGTAGGTGGGACAAATATTTACAATATTGGCTTGGTACCTTTTTTCAATAAGGCATTTTCATCTTACTTCTTGTGTGTTTGGCTGGCGTCTGCAACTCTCTGTATTTCCTCTTTCCAAAATTTTCTTAATCTTGTTGCTCCATCTATACTTACTTCTTACTGGCCAATCAGTGTTTTATTAAACCAATACTAGTAACAAGTCTTTGCAGTGTACAAGAGCATTATCCCATAGCAGGGGTTCAGTCTAATAACATGAGTCATGGCCAGAAGAAGCTGTAACTCTAAAAGAGGAAATAAAAGCTTTATGAAGATTCTTTAATTAAGGAAGGAAGGATTGGTTCTCTCTCTTTCAAGAGTTATTTATCTATTATGTATGAAATATTCTGTCTGCATTTCTGCCTACATGCCAGAAGAGAGCACCAGATCTCATTACAGATGATTGTGAGCTACCATGTGGGTGCTCTAAACCTGTAAGCCATCTCTCCAGTCAATAGGATTGATTCTCTTTGGGGTCAAAATATGGGTGGGAGACCTGAGTGTCAGTCAATGCCATGAACAGGTTTTTATTTAAGTAGTATAGGCACACAGTAAATCATGGTCCTTTATCTTCTTGACACCATTGGGAGGTAGTCCCAATTTACTGAAAGAAAAAAACTGTCTAACTTATGCACCAGAATAGTCATGTCATACAACAGCCTTGAAACTTTAATTCTCTAATTTTATGACTCTCATTTTATGCACTAAAGATTAACCTCACAGTAAAAGTGTATTTTTATTATTCATTCCCCACTAGAAAGACTGAAAATTTTTAAATTTATAAAATTATATATTCTTCACTTTAATAAGTCAGTAAGAGCTGAGTTAATGCATTAAACATGAAAAAACAACATGGACATGAGCTATAGTATGCAAATACCTTGAAAATGCTATTCTGTCAGCAGCATGATTATTTATAAGAGGTTGAAAATGTGGTTTGTTGGGATCTGAGTAATGTAGGGGACTTAAAAAATAATAAAGAATAGTTCTTACAAAAGATGAGACAGTTTATTAAGTCTAATTAAAAAAAGACAAAAATGTTCTTTGAAAAATTCTGCTTAACTGAAAAGGATTTTGAGTTATATATTTGTTTATATACATGGAATGACTATAACATGGACAGCTGAATAGTAGTTATCTATTTTCTATGATTAATAATATGAAAATTAGAAGTTGTTAAGAATTAGCTTTTGAGTCAGTGAGATAGCTCAGTAGGTAAAAGCCTTCCCTATTCAAACTTGACAATCATAGTCTAGTTCTCAGAACCCATAGCTGAAGTAGTTAGTGAAACTGTGTATACATCATGTATTATATTATATAGTCTTACTATTTTCTATAGTGCAATAATACAATACTAGCATGCATCCCATGCTAGTCTTAGATGATTGATAACAAATCCTACCTGTTATATGTTGACTGTGTTTCAGATGTGTAAAGAATTTGCATTAATATTTTATTTTTAAAATTTATTCTGATTTATCTACAAAATAATATTTTTTTCCACATGTATCCCCTTACTCTCCCTTCTCCCTCCCAACCCATCCCAGTCAGCCTTCAGCCTGTCTCCTTTCCACCTTCCCATCCCCTCCAAAAAAACAGCAAGAAGTTCCAAGGTGGATCAGCTCAGCATCCACTCCAGGCAGGTTCAATTTTCTCATTCTAATGTCAAGACTGGGTTAGGAGTTCCTCTGCATTAATATTTTAAATTGATAAAGATTTTCAAGATATAATAAAAATACAGCCTGCATAAGTAATAAAATAACAGATGTTTGATCATGAGTTTCAGAGGGTGTAACTGAATATTCCTCTTATCAAAAGGCTTATTAAATATATAATATCATGTCTTCTCTTTATCAGTAGTATTCCCTACTATGTTGCAAGCTCTGTCTTTGAAATACCCTCTAGATAGTTTATGTTGCCCTGTAAAAAGTTTGATCTAGCCAAAGCCCTATAATTAAATCTTATGAACCTGATTAGGTGATATGCTCTTATCTTGGCCTAGGGGTAGAATCAACTGTACCAAGTGAGGTGAACAAAGAGTGCAGAATGGCAATGGGACAGAACTGCCTTAGTGGCCTTTAGCAATGTAAGGTGAGAAGATACTGGAAAGGCATCCATAGAAGATGATTGTTATACATATGTATTTTCATACTCTCTTTGGGAAAAATAAATATAAAGCTAAAGCAAATTCTTATAGAAGCTTACTTTATCTTATGATGCACATTGGTAAGCAATGATGATAAAATTTAAAACTGGGTTTGCCTGACTAAGAACATGCTCTTTGTACCCCATACTGCAACCCTGTGTCTAGTATAACTTCATGACCTCCGTGATGCCATGAACCAGATAAGCTTTTAATCTTACACATCTTACAACCTGTCTTCCATGTATGTGGGCTCTTATCCTTATCCAAGATTCTCTTCTCTAGCCTTAGCTGCCAAGTGTTACAAAGATCATGTACAATGAACTTTGCCATAGTTGGGTGAGATTGTTGACTCTTAAGTTTAGATCATTGTCTGCCTCCTTCATGGTACTCTGTTTAGTCCTTCTGACTTAATTGTGATTTCTGTCCTTCCAAAAATGCAATACAGAAAAGCATGAACTGAGTTGAGGTATGTTTGGGACTCTGGTCAGAGTTGCAGAAGTTTAGGGTTGACATGTCCAAGTTCAGTATCAGATTCAGTATTCACTATCTGTGGGAACCAAGGAAGTTTGGGCAAATATCAGTTTCTTACTACAAAATCTTACTTTGCAGACTACAAGTGACATAGTGTTATAGGCAAGTAAATTAGTATTTACTACAATCTATAAATGTATCTTTTTATTTTCTTCTTTCCAGTTACTGCTAAAAGATAAATTAATTACCAGTCAAGGTTCTGCCTTTCTCATGTTTCTGTCCCCCATATATACTACTCTAGCTGCAGCAGAATACACATGCGCACAAGTAATGATATCTTTTCGTACCTTCTTGATATATATTTGAGAAGTCAGAACAATCACAAACTGTCCTCTTTGGACTTCAGACCTTCTCCTCTCTTCCTCCCCTCCCATCATTGCTGACTACCTCTGCTGTGTGTAAACCCTACTGCATCACCTGACCCATTGGAAATTAGATGAGGAGCATGCTGCTGTGGTAAAAAGGTTTTCCAAGACTCATCCTAGGAGATGTGCTGGGATGCTAATTGCACCTGCTCTAGGAGAGCTGGATAAGAGCTTTTTCATTATCCTTAAGAGCCTTGTGTTTTATCTCTTTTTTAGAAGTTAATGATCCTCACATGAGTGCTGTTTTCCAAGTCTCTTGCACCTTTCTTCACTTCTTAATCTTTTCCTGTGATTAGCAAGTTTTCCTTACAAATTAAAATAAATGTGCCTTTGTGTAGTATGAGCTCATCACTTCTCCTGCAGCCTTAATTGACTAATGGTCATTCTTGATCCCTGTCCCCTTATCTTGATGATTTCCTGTCCTTCTAGGCAGCAGCTTTTCCATCTTTGCTAAATAGAGATTCAATCACATCTCCAGATTTCCACTAAGAGTCCTTTTATGTCCAAGTGTCAACCATTGCCAAGAATGACATGAATGGTCATAACTCTGGCTTCTTAATTTGTGATTATTTTTAAAGAAGTTAATTTAATAAGAGCAAACATAATTCACATTAAACTCTAAGGCTCCCATGTTTACCCCATGATTTTGTACATAATTATGGTTATTCATTCAGTTTTGCGTACTGCTATGCATTCACAATGCCTTTTATGGAGTTCTTAAAAAGACATGCATAAAGCTACATAACTCCTTTAATTGTAAAAGTATTCCTCAGTAAAACAAACAAAATCATGCTTCAACCTGACTGAGATTTTCCCTCATATAATGTAAAGCGTTTATAGTATCTAAAAGAGGAGAACATTTGCATATGTCACATTATCCATTTTTAGATGATGTTTATTTCTCCTTGAGTCACACTTCTCTATTTCCTGTAACAAATTACTGAGGTATAGGTTAACCAGTTTGACCTTGTACTTAAACATCAGACAGCAAAGCCATACAGAAGAGCAGAAAAGATTCTTATGCGCACTCAAGCACACAACACATGCTGCATGCACACAAACATGACTTGACTAAAGCTTGTCAAGTACATTGAAATGCTTGAAACACTGTACAAAGCCTGGCAAGTACCATGTATCCTCCATTACTACTAAACATAAAATTCATGTAAATAAATATGTGCTATTATTTTGTGATTCAGTTAAAAATGTTTTCAATTCAACATTATGATCATCATGAGATACCTACTGGTTTAAAGATGTTAAAATGAAATAAAAACTAAGTATTTGAGGAATTAATGAGATAGGCTTTCTACTGCTATTTGTTTGATGCGTGGACAGGAGGAATGGATTTGGGGATGAGGCAGCTTTAGACATTTGTTTTTCCTAACAAAGATTAGATGAGGCTCTTGAGGTACCTACTCAGTAAGAAGAAAAGGGTAGTGTAGAGAAGACTCCACGTTGAATATTGGTAATTTGTCAGGAATGGTCATGTGACACAGTTGTACATCAGAACCTCAGCACTCAAGAGAATTTAGAGGGCATTCAGTCTGACCTTCTATGACTTGCAGGGATCTTGTTTTTAAAGTACTAGAGAAATGGATGCCAAGAGACTTTTAAAATGAGAACAGAACTCTGCTGTCTATCAAGATCTATCTTTCTCTAAGTAGAATAACAAGAGGAAATGGACCTGTCCCAGGGTTGTTTATTGTGGGCCCTGGCACTTAAGACATCAATACCTCTAAGTAAAACAATCCCATAATTTAGAGAAAAGTGTCAAGGTTTCACAGGCATAGTAAGATGTGCCCTAAGGTGTGTACAGAACCTGTATTTATAAGATTTATGGTAAAGACTTTTACATGAGCACTCACATTTGAGGCAGATAAATCCTAGAAGACATTACTATTACCAATAATTGAATTACAAAGCCATTATCATGTGCCTAGCAGAGCAACTTTAGGACTCCTTGGTGACAGAATGAAACTTGTTAGAGTATTTATGCCTGCATAGTTTCTGAGTTGCCGGCCTATAGAACAAACTGACTAACCCATGTCCCTCCTCTAAGCAAATACTTTTCTGATCAATTTTGTAGAAAACAAGATACCTAGGAAAGGGAAATATAGTTCAGATATTACACTCAGCCCCATTCAAAAAATTCTACATATATAAGCCTCCACTTCCATAACACCCTGTGCTCAGAATAATGTAGTGCATAAAATTGTGGCTTTTTCTGTGTTAAACATGAATAAATAACACTGGTATCAGTGCTGTTTTCTATAGAAAATAATTTATGCATATGTATAAAAATAGTCTTAAAATAAAATACACTACAAGGCCAGATAAACAGTTCAGTGTATTAAGGTTATGTACTGCCTTTGCAGAGAATCTGAGTTCAGTTCCCAGCATCCACAGCAGGCCACTCACAGCTATCTACAACACACCACAGGCACATACATACAACAATGTACTTTAAAAATATATCTTTGGAAGAGGACAATTTTGTAAATTTATCAAAAGTATAATGTAGCTTTATTTTGGGGAATCTGAAACCCATGAATCATGACATTACAAGAGCTGAAATAGTGCAGCCATTTACATTTCCTGTCTTTACTTGATTAACCAAAAGATGACCCAGATATACCAAGAGATAATGCTGAATTTCTAAGACATAAGTTGTATTCCCTTTTAGTTCCTCTATAATTAAGTATATTCTTATAATCTTAGGTGTAGTTTTTCTTCTCACAATATTAAGCCAAATCAAGCCAAATTAATAAAACCACATTTAATTTAAGCAAAGCATTCCTGAATTATCTTGGAGAAAAGAAGAAATCACATGGAAGGTCTATGGACAGGACCTTAAATACCCTGTACGCAGGATCTTGAGGATCTCTGGGAGAGGAGGCACTGCTTGGTGACTTTTCTGGAAGCCTGGTTTGCAACGGGAGAAGTGAAGAATTGGGGCTGAGTTTCCAGCTGAAAATCTGAGTGGGGATCAGAATGGGGCCCAAGCTGGAAATTACCAACAATATGTGTGTGTATGTGTGTGTGTGTGTGTGTGTGTGTGTAGCAGTATGTATTTAATTTCACAAATTGAAAGAAAAAACCAAAAAGATATCATTTCATTTAGTAAGCTATTATATGATAAAATTTTTGAGGAAGTATAGACTTTTTGAAATATCAGGAAATAGATACCAATGCATGTTATTTCACAGAATGTAATTTGTATATACCAGAAAAACAAATATTATACACCAAAAGTTTTTAGGCCTGATAAGAATGGTGAGTGTAATCAGAATGTATTGTATGAAATTCCTAAATAATTAATAAAAGTATTATGTTGGGGAAAACTGTGCACTTTTTATTATTCACTGTTCATTATTCTGTCATTTCATAATACTTTCTATAGAAAGTAGAGAAAGACTAAAGGCATCAAATATGTACATGTAAGAGTAACAATTGCTATAGCATGTATAACACAGACTTGGATACTACCAATACCTCATGGTGAATTAAGACTGACTGCATAGTATGTTTCTTAATGGTTGTCAAAGAGTTTATCAAGTGTTCTGTATGCTTTATTAATGACATGGTGCAGTAGTTATATAAGAAGGAACTGAATGCCTACACAAGAGTAGAAAAAACATTATTACAGGATCAGCAAGGATGTGCTAAAAATGATACTTTCCATGAAGAGTTGAATGATACACAAATTTTAGTTGGTATTTAATGAAATCAGAGCCAGATATTGGAAAAAAGCTGGAATATCAGAGAAAGGAAACAGACCACAGTCAAATCTCACTCAGCCAATTTCTCAGGGTAAAAGCTATCTTTAAGTGTCCTCAGCCTGGCTTCTACAGAATACCTAAATATCTTCCTAAGCCTGCCTTGAATATCTTCTTTGCCTAGTTGTTTCACTTCTGGATTCAACTCTGTTCTGCATCATAATCCTAGAGTTAGGATTAAAGGTGTGAACTACTACTGTTTGGTAGTTAGGCCTTGATCTCACAGAAACACAGAAAGATCTCTGTCTCTGGACTTAGTTATGGGATTAAAGGTGTAGGTCACCACTTTAGTCATTCCCATGTTGGGATTAAAAGCATGAGTTACCACTCTCTGACCCTTGGCTTGACTGTGGGTGATTCTGTCCTCTAATATTCCAGACTGATTTTATTAAATATAAAATATACCACCACAGTGGAGTTCATGTTCTGTGGAAGGCCAACAGCATGTAGCCCCTCCTTCTCCTGCTTCCTCTCTATCTGTAATCCTCTCTAGGGTCTTCACTTTCTTCTTCGCCTTCTGTTTTCCATTCTTTCATCTGCATGCTTTCTTTTTCACAAGTTCTTCTATATGCTTGTTATTTCTACCACACTGAAATGTACAGTCACATCCTTAAGGATTCATATCTATGGTGGAATAGTGACTTAAAAACAAGTAATAAATAAAAAGCTGTACTTTGAATATCCCCTTATCACACTGGCCTTCATTGTCAAACAGTGAATAGAGGTACACAAAACAAATTAGCAGGGCCTTTAAAGTCTTTTCACAGAAGAAAGTCAGTGCCTTTACTCGGCACCAAAGGCCTCACACCTTGTGCTCAGAACTCAATAGATTCTTCATAAACAAAATTCTAAGAAGAATTATAGGCTGCAGAAACTTTTGTTTCTGTGATGAAGATAGATCTGATTTCCTCTTCTCTCATCTGACTCTATTCTCTATTCTCTGTCCTCTAGACCTTACCCAATGGATTCCTTTTTCTTTCATTTAAGACACATTTGGGCAATAAAGTACCTTATTTTTTAGAGTACTTTTCCAAAGGTTTGTATACCAAACAATACAGCAAGAAGCTGTTGCCATGTTAGGAGGTTAATAAAGTGTGAAGGAATGACTATGTGGATGGTAGCACCGATCATTCTGGAGGTTCTAGTACCTGCTGTTCTAGTTCAACCTGGCGCTGTTTTCCTGTTAACCCATGTGTTTGATTGTAGCCAGAGGTTTCTGGCCCATCCAACTAGAGGTCTGGACCTGGAGTTCTGCAGCCATTTAGCCCCAAATAATTATACAAAGGCTTATATTAGTACAAACTATCTGGCATATGCCTTAGGCTCATTATCAGCTAGTTCTTACTTGACACATTTATATTAATCTATATCTTGGCACGTGGCTAGTGGCTTTACTTGTGTTCCATTGCATCCTGCTCTCTTGGATGGTAGCCTGCAGCATCTCTCCTGACACCATCCTCCTTCCCCTTTATCTATGTTGGGAATTCCTGCCTATCTCTAAGCTGCTTGACCATAGACCAAAACAGTTTTCTTATTATCCACTTGTAATTCACAGCAAACAGAAAGAAATCGCACATCATTTGAGCATCATTTTGCTGTTGTTATTGTTGCTGCCACTGCTGCTACTTAACAGGAGGTCTTGCTGTACATGCCAGTATTGCCTGCAACCCATGATTATCTGCCTGATCACAGACATACAAATCTGACTTATTTGAATGTCTCTATTGAAGATAGTATGAAGGCGGCTTCTAAACTCTTGAAACTTCATTGTATGCCTCGAACCATACTGTACTCATCCCCAGATACAATAATTATAGAGCAATGGTTCTTAATCTTCCTAATACTGTGACCCTTTAATACAATTCCTCATGTTGTGGTAACCCATAACCAAAGCATTATTTTCATTGCTAATTCATGTCTGCAATTTTGTTATTGTTATGAATCAAAATGTAATATTTGTGTTTTACAATGGTTTTAAGAGAGCCCTGTGAAAGTGTTGTTTGATCCCAAGAGGAATTCAACTAGTAGGCTGAGATACACACAAACTTCAGCTGTTATATTTTTATCTTTTTACTGAATGATAAAATATTTTCCTTCAAAGATGGCACTATCTTTTCTGAGACAATAAATGACAAAACAAGAAGGGAATATTTTTTCTTTATTCACATTCATTTCTTCTCCAAGTGCTCTGTCTGTCAGTCTGTCTATCTATCACGGTAAAAACTCGCCGTCGAGAGGTATGTTTTAAGTGAGGTTTATTTTGTTAGAATCACTTACAAAATAGAGGTTTTAGCAACGCGCCAAGCCGCAGGTCGACCCGCAGCCTCGCCGCCACGAACCGGAAGTCCCGCCCCTTCGCCAGCGCTCTGCACGAGAGACCACCTGCCCTGCACCTGCGCCCAGTCTCTCTCCAGGTGTTGTTCAAATCCCGTTCTCAGCGACCATGTCCCTCTACCTCAGCTTCTGCGTTCTGTTGTCCTGATTTCCTGCTACACAAGGCATAAATTAAAACTTCCAATCTTTAAGGAGAAGATGTTTATTGTTTAGAAGCCTTGGCTTCCTAAACTATAATATGAGGAATCTGGACTTGTTCATCTCTAACTTACTTTTCATCTTCAAGGGATCCTCTAGTGAGTATAGTGCAACTGTTCATAGTTCCTGTATTTTGCAGACCTTTTTGTGATTATTGGCACTGAAAATTGAAATTAGGGCCTTATCCTATTAGACAAGTACTCAACCCTTGACGTGGTGTTAAAAACTATTATTAGTATTATTCTTTTTACTCCTGATATATAGGAACATGAAGAAATTAAAAAGCCTAGGTTCTGGTCTGATTGTATCATTTGTTTGCTGGGCAAGTGTATTGCTTTCAGAATTGAAACTGCCTCAGTGTTTTCATTATCTACCCAATTGTGTCATATGTGGATTGTGAAGCCACACAACATGCATTCTAATCTAAATTGCTGACAGATGATGAACAGGCCACTGACAAGGGCACAGCCTTGCTGCCCTATCTGACATTACTCTTACATTTAATAGATAAACACCAGCTATGATCCATAGCCTATGACAAGAGGCTGATTTTTTCTGATATAGTTAAGATCTCATGGTTTCTATATTTTATCTATAATTCAGCCACCTAGAAATGTTCTTACCACCTATAATATTATATATATATATATGTATACATACATACATTCACAGATACACACACATAGACACAAACATATGTGATTTCATTATTTTCGCCATTAAAGTTTCTAGAGGTACAGATATTATTTTTTCCATTTCACTCACTATCTAATGCCTAATGCCTAGAATTTAACTAGATACACAGTAGGTTTTATTAAATGCTTCCAACTGAGAGTCAGTCTTGTATTCTGTGTGGTGCTAAGTTTGAAGGGTCCCTAGAAATGCTCATTGCAGAGTAGCAAACTCCTTGATTACTTGTCTTCTACCACAGCCAAAGAGAATACAGGGAGATTCATGGATATGGCACAAGAAGACACTCAAATATCTTATCGCTTTTCAGTTTTTTATCAGTAATATTTTGTGTATTTTCCATTGTCAGTATATAAGTACCTAGCACACATATAAAATATAACTGAAAAACTATTAATATATTGGGTGTTTGCTCACTTTTTTCTCCTTGTATTGATGTATTCAAATAAAACATTATCTGGAGATAACTGTTTTGAAACATCAGAGTTATGTTTTTTCATGGGACACAATTTCTGTGGGCTATTTTATTTCCAACAGAAAAAATGTCCTGGTGCTGATACATTTAAACTTCTGCCTGTGTTCTTCTCTCATCTAAAGTTCAGAACCTTCACAGAGATTGAAAGAAAGGAGAGGACAAAGGTCATTTTATTCTTGCTTAGTTAACATGGCCTTTTCTGCCCTAACTTGTGCTCTCACTCATCAGCACAGACACAGTCCTTCGTGTGGGTCACCTAATTGTTTTCCAGCCACACTTGGTTCACAGACATAGTGATTCCTCCTAGCCCTGGTGTTAGCATTTATATGTGAGATATGTAAAATTTCTGATCTTTTACTCCAAAAAAACCCTCTTTTTTCTCTATACAGTTGTTATTCATAGACATACTTAGTCTACAAATAAATTTCATTTTCTATACTGAAAAAGTTCTTAAAGGGGATACATGGATAAAAAAAATGAGATTTTATTCAAAACTAAATAAAAAATAAAATAAAAATAAAAGTGACTACTCAACAAGAAAACAAAATCACAAAATAATAATTATAAGAGTGTTCCATAACTATATTTCCCTTATTGATGGTTGATGATCTTTCATAGAGGTGAGGATCTATTTGTGACCCCAGACCCAGAACTTTCCAAGAGATTCTGGGTATTATTTTTGCTCATCTTCTCAGTGGATTTTTTTCCCTATTAATGTACACTTTTACTTTGGGTCCATTAATAGACAATAGTTTAGTAAATTGGAGAACTTCATTTAATTGATTGTAATAAAGTACTTATTTAACCCATCAATTTTATAAGCAGATTAAAAAAAAACCTGTCTCCTAGATAAATTAGGCAAAATTAGCATGTAGCTAAAAATATAAAGAACTAAAAATATAAACTAAAGTTTAAAAATGATAAGAAATGTTAATAAAACAGCAAAAGCTCTCTTTTAACTGCACTCATTGATTATTTTAAATTTGTATCTTAATTCTCACTGGCCTTATGACTCCTTTTAGGGAGTCATATGATTGTTCATTTAACATCTTTTTTACTGTATGACTTTTATTTGGGGATCAAGTGCATTGACCTGGCCATGGGATTGGGAGGACAGAAGGGAGGAGGAGCAGTGGGATACATGGAAAAAGAGACTTTTTAAAATAAATAAATAAATAAATAAATAAATAAATAAATAAATGGAATAAAGAGGAAGGAAGGAAGGAAGCAAGAAAGGAAGGAAGGAAGGAAGGATGGAAGGAAAAAAGAAAGCCAAGACCCACAGCAGGAGGTTGAGCTCCTGAAGCAAGTTACTTCCTTCCAAAATTCTGTTTACACTAAAAGCTTTGGTTCTATCAAGCAGTTTATGCAACAAACATCTTCATCTTGTGATTGTTATTCTGAGCTGTTTCACTTTTTTTTCTACACACACACACACACACATACACACACACACACACACACTTAGGTAAAACCACCTTTATGTAAATTGTTAGGCTTTTGGCTTGAGGAATATAAGTGACAAGACTCAGACTTTCAACTTGGGAAGCTTAAGGTTGCCACCCATGTTGATTTCTTAGTAGGTCATTTCACACAGGAAACTAACAATTGTTTTTATTTGTCTTGTCTGCTTATTGGCTTCTGTATTTGTTGTTTATGTGAGGCAGCTTTGTTACTGGGGAAACAGTGTGACAGAGATCTAGACCAAAAGAAACAAGAAAAAAGCCTGTCTCCCTGGATAGAGAGGGGAAAGTGACTTGCAGGCATCCCTCAGTAACTTGCAGCCATCTCTTACTTCCACAGCTTTTTTTTCCTGATTGCTCAGCAAATGAGATCCCAGGCTAAGGTGCTTTGTTCAATAGTAAAAGTTAAGGTTGTATCCAGGCTTTTCTTGATGACCTATGCTTTAGAAACTAGTATGGCAGGTGAAGTGCCAACCCTGGCTGTCCAGAAGGAAATCAAGGAGTCCAGCTGCTGATACCTGCCAAGCTAATATCCACCATTGTCTGTAGCAGACAGGATTGCTTTTTTCTGAGGCAGTGTTAATGAAGAGGTCCATGAATCCCCCATTAAAATAAAGAAAAGGAAAGTAGAAGTATCCTTCCATAGCAGTCTCTGTCCTTTTGCAGATCCCAGTTTCCTGGATGCTGTAACTGCATTTTAAAATCTGAATAAATAGGTGCTATCCAGTCACAGTACTTATTTTTTAATACTTGCTCTGTAGCTATCTACTTCAGGACATTTTGTGGCTCTGCAGCATTTATTGAACACTATATTAAAGTGGGATAAACTCAGACAAAATGCCAGGAGAATGATAAACTAGTGACATTTCTGAGTTCCTCTGTAGAAAATGTCTACAAAGGCTGCATTGGGCTGATTATATTTCACAGGGCTGACATTGCGCTGCCAGGATTCGTGGAGTACTATGCCAGGTTGGATTTAGTTTTCTTCATAGCCATGGCTCTGGTTCTTGGAGTTTTATTCTAAAGCATCTATCAGTGGGAACACCTATTTGAGATACCAGAAACACAGAGGTGCTAGGCTACTGCAGGCTTGATCATGCCTTTATCAGTGGAACATCTCTAGAATGGCCAGTAAATTTTCACTTCACATTCCCTCAAGGTCTGCATACAGGCAGGGGATGCTAATCTTCCATTTGAGTGACTATGTATTTTATTTATTTCAATTTTTTCCAATGCTGAGGATTGTACTTAAAGATAAATGCATTCTAGCCAAGTGCTGTGCCACTTAGCAAAGTCTTCAGCCATACTTCCTTAACTTCATTCTATGCCATCTAATGATCTAAGAATCAAATGCAAAGCTTTACCATCACACAGTGGTATTTAATAATGATGTACAAAAATATTTCATAGTGTTTTTATTATTTACTTTGAAAACCCCAAATATCTTGACACTCTAATAGATGGTCTAAATGTAGCCTTCTCTTTTTGATCTCAGACTAGAGCTGTATTACTACTTTTATTTAAATGGAATATACTTCTACCATTACTATTTATCAGTCAGCTAGCTGGATATTCTTAGCAATTTCACTCACAGTTAGCCTGTGCTTGCTGCTTCCTGAGGTTCTATCTACAGAAAAATATTTTTTTTTCCTGAGTGTCCTAATGACACCCCAAATCTATTCAACATTAGCTTAGGATCTTGAATGAATAAATAAGTGAATTTCACTTTTCATAGAGTTGCTGTCTGGAACATGGACTACTATATATTGACTTTATCAATTTTTTGACCATTGACATGTGAAAACTATTTTTATATATAATTTCTGTTAGTAGGCAACCATTTATAATAAATAGTTTATTATGCCAACATTGATTTTAGGTGATTATTAACTTTTCTACTCATCTCTTCAAATAAAATGAGATGACAGAAAAGAACAAAATCATCAACAACTTCTGGGTCCTGGCTCTATAACAGCAGTATATTTTGGGTAGCATTCTCAGAATTAAGCCTAAGACCTCAACCTCTACCAGACTTGGGATCAGTCAGCTATTGGCTAGCCATCTTTATCACTTACAATGCTGACCAGGCTAGGCTGGATCCTTCTGGCCTTAGGCTCTCAAGAGGCTGTGATGACAGGCCTGTACTACCAGCCAATCATGCAAAATATTTTGTGTGTGTGTTCCCAGAAATCTTACTTTTGCATTAACAAATTCTGAAGTATAGGTGTGGTCATGGAAGTCTTGAAGGGATAACTGACCCTCTTAAGTGACACCTGAATTAAGAAAGACATGTTTAAATTCAGTCATCTGTCACCGAGTCCCAGAAATGAAGTGAAAGAAGGGTGAGGTTGGAGGATTCCAGCAGCGTGGACACAGGTCTGAAGAATTTAGTTGAAAAAGGAAAAAAGTTTCACAGTAGACTTATAGACACAGCAAATCAAATCTTCAATTAAACAATCATGAACCACTGTTTTTTTATCATTTATAGAAGCATTCTTTTGCAGTCCTAGGATGGAATAACATCATGTATTTGAAATAATAGAAGATACTGACTTTTTAACTAGTATTTACTTTCCACATCTTTATCGTGTGTGCAAACAATTGCAGTGACAGAGGAAGTGGTTGAGGGATCTGTGAGGCTTTCTGTGTCTTACTGTCTCTATCGCAGTGCTGTGCATGTTACATGCATGTAAAGATAAACCTAACCTTTTACAGAGGAAATGGGAACACAAATTCAGTTCCTTCTCCTTAAAAGCAAAGTATCTCACCCACCTGAGGCATTTTCTCAGCCCCTTGTCCTCATTTTTAATACTCATAGCTTGAAATTTTGTCTCAAGAAGTCACCTGTGGTTTTGTACACCATCTCTGTATTGAGAGATGGAGAGCCGTGCTTGTGAACCAATAGTCCCCATAATATTTAACTAAATGGTTTTGGAGGGGTCACCTTCAGCATTTGTTCAAGCTATTTCTAGTGATTCAAGATCTAATTCATCCTACAGGTTTCTTTGAGTGAAATGATAAAAGCCTTATTAGGGAATATCTGCTTCCTGGGAGAAAAAAAACAGGATTTAATGTTTAGAGCATAGATTTTGAATTTCAGGCCATGTATCAATCAGAAAACTCTTTCTGACAGTGATAATAATAGGTCTATAAGGAGACTGCTTTTGTAAAAATGAAGAACATCCAAGCTAGTGAGGCCTCAGGCTCTCTCTCTGAGTTGGGAAAATGAATTCAAATAAAAAGAGTTCTAAATATGCCCCTGAGACACTAACTTTCTTTCAAGGAATCTGTAGATCTTTGTACTTCTTCATTCTCCCTTTGCCTCCCTCTCCTAATCATTTTTCCTTTTCTTCTTTGACTGCTTTCCTTTTGTTTGTTTTATTTGTTTTGTTTGTTTTATGATTTCCAATTTCACTATTACAGGACAAGTAAACGGTTTAAAAGAGTAGCTTTCATTGTTGTGTAAACCTTTGTGTGTGTTGGGGGGAGGAGCGCACATGTGTTTGTGCTTCCCTGTGTTTTATATATGAAAGTCACTATTGAGATAACAGACTTTTATCACATTGGGAAAGCACACATAATTATTTCTGAAAAAAAATGAGCAATATCAAGGGGATTTACATAAAAATAAGTATCTGTTCATAGGAAATGCTATCATTGTTGTAAATAGAGTATGTTTAGAAGAAGTGACTTTTCAAAAGTTGTGTTGTTGAAAACAGTTCATGAGACTACAAGGAACCTGGAACAGAGCTTTTTCAACTGCAAGCAGAGCCATTGAGAGGCTCACAGAGGAGTGGATAATGGATGTGGCACCTTAGAAATGGCAAAATCTTTTAGTGTGTCTGATGATGAGCAGTGAAAGTCAGAGAAAGCCTGCCGTTTGCTGTCTGAGGCTCCATGTGAAGTCCTGAAGTGATGTGCACTTCTGAACTCTGCATCTCCATGGATGCTGGGTTAAGTGGCTGGGGGCATATTGCACTATAGCATATGACTCTTTTCTTTATAGAAGTTGAAACAATTAAATTTCTGTGAATTCTGCTTAAAATGAAGCACAAATGTACTTACGTTTAAGTGATCCTGTTCTATAAAAATTCTGAGACTAAAGTATGATTGCCTGTCTTATTTATATAACAGAAGAATCCTTCCTATTTAGTATGGTCTCTGAAAATCATAAAATAGGTTTTCTTTTTACATCAATATATGAGTTATAGGATGTTAGAATGTGAGGTGAATCTACATTTCTTTTTAGTTACATTGGTCCAGTGCTCCTGAGAATAGTCACTCTGCTACAGGTGTTTTTGACCTCGTTGCGTCACATGATGTAAACAAAAGTTCATAAACCTTTGTATATTTCTAGTGACAAACTTTAATTAGATCAGGTGTTCTGTGAATCCCTGTGCAAATCAACTATATATAGCAGAATGTCTGATGTTTTTCTGCCCATCAAGTGTGACATGCAGTTGATGATATGACAATATAGGTGCATTGGAAGACGTATGTTGAAGTCTGAGATAAAGAACACACAGTATCCTGGCCAGCATTCAGCTTGACCTTAGCCAAATAAAAGATGCATTATTGTTTTTATTTAAGGGAAACTTTTTCTGTTAAGCTCTATACATAAATAAAGTGTTTATGTTCCCAGAATTGTGGTCTTCTTAGAAACCTGTGAGCATTAACAGTCTGTAGGCTTCACTGAGCTATATGTGAAATGATTAATCTCAAATTTCCCTCTTATGTTTCTCCATTTTTAGGTCGGTGATAGGGTCAAACAAAGAACCAGACCTTGTGCATCTAGAGGCCAGGACCATAGATGGACGTAAGTAAATCAGCTGTTTCCTGATGTTCCTAGGGATATTAGTTCTGTCACTATTCCTTATCCGAGTCTACAGCCACAGTAGTGATTATCCAGGTCATTTGGGGATGTAGACATTTTCTGAGTCCAGAAATCTAGGATTTACCTAATAATTTTCATAAACACATACATTTACATAGATTGTGTTCTGACAGAAAATTCTACTACTCTGAATTCCCCTAGGACAGAGTGACATGCATGTTGACACAGAGGACAGCCTAAGAGTTACTCATTGCTATCCACATTTTCTATTTAAATTTTCAATAGATTTATCTTATTTTATGTGTTTGAGTGTGTTTTTCCTTTATAAGTATATGTATACAATGGGTGTGCTTAGTGCATATGGAGGTCAAAGGGAAGCATTGGATCCCCTGGAGTCAAGAATGATTGTGAGCTATTGTACCAGCCAGTTTTATGTCAACTTGACACAAGCTAGAGTCATAAGGGAGGAGGGAACCTCAATGAAAATAATTGTAAAATCTGTAAAAGCAGGCTGTGGCAAGACTGTAGGACATTTCCATAGTGATTGATGGGGAGGGCCCAGGCAAATGTGGGTGTGGCTACCCCTGGAGTGTTGGTTCTGGGTTCTATAAGAAGGCAAGTTGAGCAAGCCAATAGCAGCAGCCCTCCATGGCCTCTGCATTAGCTCCTCCTCCAGGTTCCTGCCCTGTTTAAATTTCTGCCTTCACTACTTTTGATGATGAACTGTTAAATGGACCTCTGAGTGATATAAGACTTTTTCTCCCCATGTTGCTTTCTATCACTGTGTTTTTACATATTGCCAGTAACCCAGACTAAGACAGATACAATGTGCGTTCTTGAAACTAAAATCTGGTTCTCTCAAAAGCAAGAAATGAAATACCTTTGAGTCATTTTCACAGACTTGGCCCCCTCAGTGTACAAATAACTTGTTAGGAGACAATGTCTCTGACTGTTCTGGAAGTACCCAAGTAGGCTCAGCCTGCTGGCCAGCAAAGTTCAGGTATCTGCCTATTACTACCTCCTAGCACCAGGATTAGGTGCTGAAACTACTCACTCTCAGCTTTTGTTAAAATGTGAGTCCTGAGATCAAACTCATGTCCTCATGCTTACAAGACAAGGATGTTGCCAGCTGAGCTGTTTTTCTAGCCTGGAGTTTCTTGTTTCTAAAGAGTTGTTCCCACAGCTGTTCTGTTTGATTTCTCTCAGTTTCCTCAATTTGCCCAGATACCATCCAGGTAACACCTCACTGTTGTGTTTAGAGATTCTCACAAAAAACTCTGAAAGAAGGGAAAAATAAATTATCTCCTTGTGAGTCTCATCACTAATGGCAGGAAGGGGAATTCATTAGACTAAATTGCCATACTCTAGTGGGTCCTGTCAGACCCTGTTAGACACACTACAGTGAAGAGCTTCAGTGAGTGAGGATTGAGGTGTTAGGTACAGAATATCCATGAAAGTAAAGGGCAAAACCAGAATTCAAACTCATGTATAAAAATAGCTCAAAATACCACTCACTATTTGTATCACCTTGAAAATGCCATTTGAACCTTTTATATCTCATTTTTCTTGAAAAATTATACTAATGCTTTCTAAGTTAGCTTGATCGAGAAAGTACTTTGTGACACTTGTGCCTAGTATTTTATTTATCTTACACAACTATTCTTCCTGACAATTTTTAGATTGTTATTTCTATTTGTAGAGTGCACTGAGGAGAGTGGTATCTGTTTGCAAAGCCCATTCAGGTGAGGATAGGAAAGCCAGTACATATGAATCACCATGCACTGTGATTTTTCTGTCCAGCATTCAAGCAACAACAATGTAAGTTTCCTTCATCTGCTCTGGTCTTGAGGATCCTTTGTTGAGATACTATGTACTATGCATAAGAGCACAAAACAAGTGACTGAGGTAGATGGAATGAGGAAGGGAAAGGGGATAGCAGAAGAAGATTAATGGAAAAAACACGGAGAAAGAAAGACCTCATATGTAAAAGATAGCACAAATGGACTATCCAGCTACTACCAAGCAAAAAACATATAGTCACAAGCCTAGCACTAATGCAGAGAGTGAACATCCTTTACCTCTAGAATGAATGTTCCTCAGGATTGGAAAGACACTGCCCCATTTTCCATAATACCTGTCCCCTCTCCTCAGCTCTTACCTATACAAAGGTAGATGATAACTGCCTTTTGTAACTTTAAGCCAGAAAACTAATTTCACCCAAGAAACCCAAATCCCAGAAGCTGCACATCTTCCAGAAATATCATTTGAAATTTTCATGGCATGTTTCCTCTCTAGAGATTTTACTTCCCCTTTGGAGAATGCATATCTTCTTGGCCATGGTCATTGGGAAAACAGAACTGGGTCCAAGGTGGTCTGCACCTTACTCCTGTTCATCCAAACATGCTGGCACTTATGATATGTCCAGCAATACACCTGACACAGAAGGCCTTAGCAGTTGGAGCTTCTTTCTCTCGATCTTAGCCTTCTTTTTCTCTGTAGTAGGTGACATTATTTTGGACTCGAGATTCAGGCTTACTACATGGAATAGAAGGAAATCTTTCCTGAGCAAAGGCAAGCACTTAACTGCTCTAAAGATTTCATGGACTCTCCATTCTTCTGATGGTAGTGAGAAAAGTTATAGGTTCCTCCTGGTGCTTGACATAACTTGATGTGTGCCCATTGTCTTAGCCTAGTCTCACCTTATACCTTCCACAAGCTCTGACTCCCTGACTTCAGGCCCTTGCATTTGCTTCTAGCTATCAGTACAGAATTTATCATGTTGTATGTTTTGCCACAGAAACTGACACCTGGATTTCTCCCTCTCTTCCTTCTACCCTAAACAACTGAGCACAGCTAATCATTGTGAATGGCTTAGCCCACAGATGAAGTATGTATTTATTTGGGAAGACAACCTTAAACTCTCAATTTTAAGCAGCATGTTTGATATTATCTAAGTACTCTCCTTCATCTCTTTGAAATTCTACATTTCATATATATAATTGTAGGGTGAGTTTTCTTGTCAATCATTCTGTCAGAGCTGGGATCACATGTGTGTTCACGCTTCTGTCTCCATCACACACAGCCTCTATGAACACTAGAAGTTTACCAATACATGGGAATGAATGAGTGTGTAGACAAATGGTTCTCAGGGCTGCTAGTTATCTGTTTCACTTCACGTACCAGATTGCTTTGAAATGTTGAAGCATTACTGCTCAAACATTGCTATTCGTGTATGGCTCATCTAGGGAACTTATTAAGATGTGAACTCTGGTTCAGCAGGAGTCCACAATTCTACAACCTCAGTGATACCAGTGGTGCTGGGCTGTGCAATAACATGCTTTAGTAGCAAAGTCTCAGAGTAGAAAACTGATAAAAGGAACGCTACACAGAACTTTCAAGTTTGGGGGGGAAATTGTGGTTTTCTAGTCCACATAACCCTGTATCGCAAGAACAGCAAGGCCATCACACCTTCCCATCTGCACATGTTCTTATACTTAACATTATTCCTGTGCCCATGAGGCATGGGCATTCATAATGTCAAAATGCCACCCCAGGGTTCACTTGCACAAGGCATGGTATATATCACTTCCAGTTAATTTATCTGTTTTTACCTTATCTTATTTTTTTTTTAATTTTTGAAAAGACAGCATTCAAATATACTCCCCAAAAGTGAGAAAGGCATTCAGATAGAGATATTCAGTAAAAGTAAGAATTTGAGAAGATATTCCTGTCAAAACAAAACAGGGAAAAGAAATACCTACCAGTTGCTATAAGAGTCTGAAATATAACATCTGATCTGCTAGAGTGAAAAAATAAAAGAAATTTTATTGATACTACAATCTCCTGGGCCCTCTCAGCTCTGTTGTTACTACTTCCCGTTCTTCCCCTCCCCCACTGTCTTCCTCCAGATGGTCAGTAACCTTGGCTCCAGGTAACAGAAACAGAAGGGACGTACAGAAGGAAAGTACAGAGTTCAGAGTATCAAAGTAGAAAGCACATTTATCAAAATCAGGCTGCAGGCTGGTCAGTTCTTCGTGTTCTTTCTTCGTATTCCTTGTCTGAAATAACTCTTCGTTTTTTTATTGTGCTGTGGGACATCCCAAGGTTAGCACTCCAGGTCATATATTCTGGGTTTTATCTTATATTTCAAGGTAGGATATTTTTATACTTTAAAAAAGAAATTTACTTTTATTTTAATTTATTCAGAAATTTTGTTACCAAGGGATTGAGATTTTTGACACAGGAAAAATTCCTCACTTGCCAATTTGGCTCATCATCATGTGGATGGCCAATGCTTTTCTGGGTTTGTTAATCCAGATTTCATCTTGATGTCATGTGAGCTGCCTACGATTATAATATAGTTCATTTGTATTTCAACAGAGTTTATTTCTGAAGAACCAAGAGCTCTGGTGAGCTTTATGCTAGGACAGATACAGATATCAGAAATATGTGTTTGTAATTTGCATATGTGACTAGGATGGACTTCTGAGTACTCCTTTTTGCCTTAGCAAGCTAAGCTGAAAAGAGCAAACATAATTAAAATTTATCATACAAAATATTATTGGAAAACTATGAATGTATTCATTAGCTTTGTAATTGCCCTCCACATTCAGCTGTGGATAAATTAATAGATCTTCAGCCAGAATGCAAAAGTTTTCCTGTCTTAATATCTCCATGTGTATGAGTATATGTGTATGTGTGTTTAACTTATATGCATCCAGAACAGCGAAAAAAACCTGAAAATCTATGTTCTATAATTACCATCTCTCTCTCTCTCTATATATATATGTGTGTGTGTGTGTGTGTGCATATATATATGATATATATATTTTTATGTATGTGTATAATCTGGTACATCAGAGAGAATATGTTGGCCAAACCATTATACTGAAAGCTTTTTGAGAAGTCATGGCTCATTTAATCCTTGTTCTCTATCTAAAACATAGCTCAGAGCATGAAATATTCAAGATTTACTGAGTAAATGATTAATGCTATATAAGTATCTCATGCAGGCATATTGTCCTTAAAGAAGAATAGTGACTATATGAGCCAATATGCATAAACACAAGCTGACTAGTAACTGTTTAAAGTTGAATGCCATGTTTTTGATTGTGATTTTGGCAGAAAAAAATATCTCTTAATGTTTCACACGGCAGACATACATGAGTGCATAGTTAAGTGTTGTGATGGCCTGTAAATACACACCATGTATTGAGATCTGCAGAACTAAGTTTTGTGATCATTGTTTTCCTCTCTTTCACTTCTGACACTGAAAACATAGTCAGTGAGTTGAATGTTCTGTCCTAGTGGTGATCCATGGCGTTAGCAGCAGAGGAGACAAGGGACAATTACAAATCTCCGAGTCATTATGTATGGCTAAGTAACCTTGTAACAAGTTTCTCAAGGACTGATTTCCTTCCCTGGGGAAACAGGCCTTGGACCTTTAGTGGAGTGTGAGAATGATGGCCCCCTAAACTCCTTGAAATAACCTCAAACAGATTCATTCATTATAAATGGAAGTAAAATGAAATGAATCTCAAAACTTTAGTTCACTGTTAAGCCCATTATTTCTTTCTTGCATAGAGCCTGGAAATCACACATATATTTTTTACTCTTTACCATAACAATTTTTTTGTTCACATTAGAGGATATACATATTGATGACTAGATGAGATGGGCTGTTTAAATGTCATAATAAGGGAATCCAGACCTAGACCTTAAGTTTGTGGGTATCTCAGATATCAGGTGTTGATGTGGTTTCACTGGAAGCACAAATTGCTTCTCTTGCATCAGCAACAAGTTTATTAAGAAAAACAGAAATGTAAAAGAACCAGGGTTGTCAGTATTCACACATTCATAAGGCAAATCCACTTAATGGCCATCATTTTGATTGCTCAGAAATCGTATGTATCATGGGAGAATTAAAAGGCAGGTTAATCACGTTCCTATTTTTCAGGGAAATCTTTCCTCAGCTCAGAATCAAAAATGGTCTTTTAGTTTTCTTGTTTTTATTCGATGATGTATGGATGTTTCTTTTATGTTATTATATCAGCTTGAATATTTAAGTGTCATTTCTGTAATTACTTGTTCTCAATTTAACCTCTGAATTCTGTGAAATCAGGGAGGATGAATCATATGTGTGGTGGTGGTGGGGGGGTAGATTTGTATGTTTATCCACAGTCGTACACTGACACAAATATTCCTGTTATAAACCACTGGGCCAGAGTTAGTGTTGGTGAGCAGAAAGGTAAATTTAGAAATGTCAACTTTTTGCACACTGGCCTTCAGTGATTCTATGATTTATCACTTCATGGACACATGTTACACAATGAAATGTAGTCTTATAGTCACTATCTCAGTAAAGAATGAACCTTTCCCTATTTTAGACAGTTCTGATGTGTATACATCTTTATTCTACTTAGTAAGCACTCATGTTTGGGGAACTGTAATAACAAAAGGGTAGTTGCTGAATGTGTATCCCTGAGCCAGAGAGACATGCATTTTAAATTCTTAAACATTTTCATCTTATGTCCTGAAGTGCATGCAGCCAAACAGATTCCTGAAACCAGCAGACTCCTGTGTTGGTTTTTAGACTCTTGGCAAATCAGGATGCTGTGAATGAGTTTTTAAACATAACCCATCTGATGAGCAATGGAACATGCCATGTTCTTATTGTTTAAATTCGTGTTCAATTTAAAATGAGCAGAAAGATTTTTATTTGATCTACATGGTGATTTTGATTTTTCTTCAATGGTCTTCAAAAGACAGAAATTCTCTGCAATATTTTGGAGAATAATAATAATTCATTTTTTGGACAAAGTCTGATATTTATCACTCTTAAAATCCACATTCCACAACCAGCTATAGTTGGTGTTATTGCTTTTCACAGTAAGACTTTATCTATTTCCTCTTTTTAGTTAGTTTATCAGTAGTGTCTAGGAAGAAACCTTGGAAGAGGTTGGAGGGTTCAATTTGTGTTGAGCTTATGATTGCATTTTGCAACAACTGAACAAATCCATCCTTACCTTTCTTTCACTCTCAAATGGAAAATCATGCTGTGGATAGGACAGAGGGACTACAATCAGTTACATTTCTTCTTAGTGGTGTCAATTAAACCCTTTTTCCATTGCAAGTGTCTAGAACTGAGGTACTACTGATTTTTAATGAGGCTTTCTGATGAAGTCTTTAAGAAGTAGCCCCTCAAACTTACCAGGAAGCTATAAAGTAAGGTGATGCAGGCCTCTCTCAATAATGCAGTGAACGCATTTTAATAGAACAGAGTACTATTCCTTTCTTTCATTATGCACTACACAGAGACAAAGGACATACTTAACCTGTCATCTGATAGTCATAGTCATTGAGTAGGCACACACAATCTCTGTCTTGTATTTGTTGTTCCATCTGTGTGGATTATTCTACCACACCACACACTGCTTTACATTTCTAATGTTTTGGCTGAAATATAAGATTCCACCTTATCAAAGATTTCTTCCTTGTCAACTTGCTCCAAGCCCTGTCTGTGCTTCTACTCTTGTTTGCTTTTCTTATACACCTGTGTACACATGCTTCAGACAACTGTATCATATACACATTTATAAGGTGTCATTCCAGCTTGAATCCAGTCTCCTGGAATTCACATGAAGTGGAGGACTGACTCTTACAAGTTGTCTTCTAAGCTCTGCCCACAGACCCACAAAAACACACTAAAAATGAAATAAGTATAATGTAGTTATTAAAAAAGTGGATATTTTCTTCCCTGTGTACTAAACTATTTTCACTGTTTCTTGCCTCCTCTCATCCTTTCCATTTTCATCCTGGAATTCCTGTCTTCTTGCTCCTGCCTTTTTTCTCTGCCTCTTACCTTCTCATTTTTGTAACTTTCTTTTAAGATTAATTTGGAAAGTTAAATGAACAATGTACTCATCACTTTTTCAGGGTTCAGCATAACCTATGAACATGACTTGTGTCTGCTGAACTGGAGAGGTTTCTGATGTAGGCATCGAGTTAGCAGGATGACTATATGGTTTAGCAGACACGTGGACTGCTCTTCCTCCAGCATGACCCACATTCTCTCTTGGCTTTTTGTGCTTTCTTAGAAATCATTGCTTTGGGAGGTGATGATGCATTATTCCCAAATAAGCTTGTCCCCTCTTCACAATACAGAAAATTGTAAGCGAGTCTCTGTCTTCGAGATTCTAGACTGTAAAAGATATAAGCCTACATTTTTGTATGATATTGAATGAACCAAATGCAACATCCAGGTCAAATTCTTCCACACAGGACAACATTTATGCAGAGACGTGAACGTTGGAAGTTTCTCACATGTGGACCTGAATAGCTCATAAAATATGCTCAGCATACTTTTTGCAGATATTTTAATGAATTTTCTGTATTTCCTTTACTGTTTATCATTTTAATGATATCTCATGTTTCTAGTCTCATGCATGGCAAAACTCTTAATATTCTAGAACATTCTATGTTGTGTTCACAGCTTCTACATGCCAACAGAGCACTAAGAAGGATACTATTTGGTTTAGGAATGTTTCACAGTGATAGAATATGTGCAGCGGATTTTCTAGGCCATTGGATGTTTTTCCTACAATACAAGGAAAGGAAAGGAAATGGAAGAAAAATAATTCACACTGCCCACAAATACAAAATTGAATAACAAAGAAGATTGATTCACAAGCTCATTATGTCAAAGCAGAACTCATAAAAATAGATAATTTCCCAGGAATGTCTCGACTCTGATGTACACATTTATAACTGAAGTTGTTCACTTTTGTAGATATCAGTATTTAACTCCACATAGCAGGAGGACAATGGAAGATCAATTGGAAGTTCACAGGGACAAAAGTGTGCTACTGTGCATCTCTCTCTCTCTCTCTCTCTCTCTCTCTCTCTCTCTCTCTCTCTCTCTCTCTCTTTATCGTTCTTTTTGTGTGTAAGTTGGGTACAGGATATTTAGTATAAAGATTTTAAAACAAATAGTAAACAGCAGCAAGTTCATAAGAAAATTTCCTACATGGATATTTGAATTTTAAAATTTGTTCTGCTTTAAAGTTGAAAATAAACCAGAAATGGGAGAGCATATTAAAGTACTTGTGTTTGCCCGTGTTCTTTAACAATACTCAGGCATATGAAAGTCCTTGGTGCTGAACACATATTTCTTAAATAACAGAAGGAATGTGCAGCGTCCCATAGATGTGTGATATGTATTTTAAGTTTTTGTTCTGTCAATTACTAACATATGAAGTTGTACAAACCCCACTTTTAAATCTTGGTTTCTTCACCTCTCCTGTAAAAGAAAAGAAAAGAAAAAAACACAACACTTTCTCTAATTTCTGAAAAGTTTAAAAGTAAAAAAACGCCTTGTGATCCACTTGGCACAGTTTTGACCCAGAGGAGGAGCTGCTCTGGTAGTTTTGGAGGTTAATGCTGCAGCTGCTGTCAATGGAGACATTCTGAGCTCTGCCCAAGCCTCGAGAGAAACATCATTTAAGGTCCAAGGAGAATTTGAATGAAGAAACAGGAGAGGAAAACACAACTCAAACCAGCAGATTTCTCTGAGTGAACATTTTGATTCAGTAGAGGTCCTGAAGACACGAGCTGCCTGCCCAAGGACATCAGAAATCTTAGTTTTGTATTAGCTTGAGTAGGAAAGACAGAGATAAAGACTTACAGACTTTACAGTAAGAGTTTGAGTCTTATCATTGATTTGGATTCCATAATTCTGAAAGCCGTCCTCACAAAGTCTGCAGACAAGCTTAGCTTTGCAAGACTTCTAGGTGTGAAGTGAGGGCTTTGGGGGTCAGTCAGGTAGGAGGAAAGACCACGTATACAACAAGAAGGCTTATGTTCTGAGTGTGAAAGTGGCTTCCATATTCTTATTTACGGTTATTAGCCTTTTCAGGCTCAGCCTGCTGACCACTATTTCACATTGCCCACACAAAGTATCTGTTATTTATTAAGAGTGAAAAAATAGTATTTTCCATACTGTGTTAAAAAATGACCTTTGTGAATTTCACTTTTAGTTGGTAAATAATAATTTTATGTATTTGTAGGATACAATGTGATGTTTTCTTTAAGAATTTTGTTGCTTTTATTTTGTTTACATATCTGCGTATATAAGTGTATGCACCTGTTTGTACATGCCAATCTGTGTGCACAGGTCAGAAGCAGATATTACGGGGCACAGGGGTTTTTACATGACTGCTAGGATTTTAACTTGTGTTTTCATGATTGTGTGTCAAGTATTCTCAACCACAAACTATTTCTCTCAGTCCAGAGTTTTCAGATATGTACTTACAATGTAGAATCATTAAATAAAGCTAAGTAATGTTATTGTCTTCTGTAAGTTTCATTTTTATTTTGAAAAATTTGAACTATATATTTATATCAATTTTGAAACATTAGCAAGAGGTTGCTAAATATTCCCCCCATGCCTCTAATTTTATATCCTTTCACAGTAATTCCCTGAGATGGTAATTGTCAACTTTATGGGTTTGAGATTACCCAGAAGCATGACTACATTTTTTTTTTTTTTTTTTTTTTTAACAAAGACACACAGACAGGGTTTCTCTGTGTAATGGTCATGGCTGTCTTGGAACTCTATCTGTAGACCAGGTTGTTAGTTTTTTGCATGTGGCATGTGAATGGAATCTCAACACCAGGAGTACCATAGGAGAGTTTATTAAAGCAGCAGGCAGAGGAAGGGGCTGAAGGGAGCAGAGAAAGAAGAAGAGGGAGGGGACTTGTGTGAGCACTTTCTTTAAGAGGGTAGGCCGGCCCATGTTTGCATAGCCACACCCAGGGGCATAGTTGACTCTGTTACATTCCAGGTGAATGCAAGCTTTGGAAATCCTTACACAGGTTGGGGCCTCAAACTCGAAAAGATGCATCTGCCTCTGCCTCCTGAGTGCTAGGTTTATAGATATGTGCCACCACCACCCTACCCCACATGAGCTACTATATTGATTAAGTTAATTGAGGTTGACGATTGGGCTACTTTGGTTGACACTTTTCCTTAACTGAAATCTCATTCTACATAAAAGGTAGAAAGTGAACTAAGGGCAGGAATCCATTGATGCCTCCTTCTTGACTGTGAATAGAATGTAATCAGTTACTTCAAGTTCTTACAAAAATAACTTTCTTGAAGGCATAGACGGAAGGGAATAGGAATTGTAAGGGTTAGCTTATGTTTAGGTGTCTTACTTACTGTTCTATTACTAGGAGTCACCATGATCAAGGCAACTTATAAAATAAAGCATGTAATTAAGGGCTTGCTTACAGTTTTAGATGGTGAGTCCATGATTATTATGGTGGGGATCATGCTGGCAGGAAGGTGGACATGATGCTGGTGGACATGATGCTAGAGCAGTGCCTGAGAGATTACATTGGATCCACAAACAGGAGGGAGGGAGAGAGGGAGGGAAGGAGGGAGGGAGGAGAGAGAGAGAGAGAGACAGGCTCTGTTGTGGACTTTCAAAAACAATGACTACAGTAAGGGACAAATTCAAGGCTAAAAGAAATTATTTACAAACCACACATCTGGTAAAGTGTGAATACCCCAAATCTGTAAAGATGTCACCTCAGTAATGAGAAAACAAATAGCCCAATTCACAGGAAGAAGTGGATAAGATAATATGCTCACAACCCTTATCACAAAGGAGATCTAAGAGAAACTAACAATGAAATAAGGTCATGTGTAGCAAATGTCCATTATCAAAAGGCAGCACAATACATGTCAGGAGTTATATGGAGAAAATGGAGCCTTTGTATACTGTTGCTAGAAATAGAAATTAGCAAATGTAATACAGAAAACAATGTAGATTATATTATTTGATTAGCCAGTTCCATTTCTCGTATATAATTAAGGAATTAAAAAGGTAATTGAAGAGATAATCAGCATTCTCATGTTCAGTTGGGTTTTATTCATAATAGCCAAAGGAAGTAAGTGACTGTCAGGTCAATGAATAAAGAAAATGGTATATTTACACAGTGAGTTACCCTTCAACCTTTAAAATTGGGAAATCCTGACATAAATATATATGAAGGTCAAGATGGTAAGTGAAATAGGCCAAGGAAAAACTGAATCACTGCCTGGATCTCACTCATATGTGGAATCTAAAATACTTGAATTCACAGAAGCAGAGAATGGAACCATAATTGTAAACAGTTATAGAAAGAGGTGGATGGAAAAGAGACTGTCTCAATTACTTTTCTTGTTGCTATGAGAGAGTATTCTGACCAGGCAATTTGAGGAAGAAAAGTTTTATTTTTGGAACAATGCTACAGAAACAGTCCATGTGAGGTCCAAACTCCAAGACCAAGAAAAAAAGAGGATGGAATGCGTCTAAATCAGGCAAGAAACTCTCTATTCAGTGGCACACAGGCCGCTAGATGCTGGCAAATAAATACTCAGGTAAATCTGGGCCACATATAGATGAACATAGGCACACACAGACCAGCATACAGGCTGAAGGCTAGTACACTCAGGCTTATATATGTTGGCTGCTGGTCAAAGACAAATGCCAAGGTGGAGGCCTCTGTTCATAAAGACATATTTATACAAAATTATACAAAAGTAGCTTTCTGTTAGGAATCCTTGTAAAGCTACTTACTTTTGGGTTCTTTGGACTTCCAGTCTTTGCCATCATTAGCTAACTCATGGTCATCTAGATGATACATGCTGGTCATGTTTTAACTAATTTACAAACATGCAGTCTGTGGTGGTTTGAATAACAGTGTCCCCTATTGACTTAGATATTTGAATGCTTGACCCTAGTTGGTGAAACTGTTTTGGAAGGATTAAGAGCAGTAGCCTTGTTTATTTTGGGTGTGTGTGTGACTCCATGATCATCATGAAGGGGAGCCTGGTAGCAGGAAGCTGACATGATGGTGGGACAAGAACTGAGAGTTACAACTGATCCACATGTAAGAGACAGGGAGAGATGGGGAGGGAGGGCCTGTTGTTGCCTTTTGGAATCTCAAAGCCTAATGATACTGAGGTTGAAGACTGGGTCCCTTTGACACAACTGGAATAACAAACTACATAAAAAGGGAAAAAGTGAGCTAAGCACAGAACTCCACTGATTCTTTCTTCTTAGCTATTTACTGAAGGACATCTCTAAGGTTTCAGGTATTCACTCTTTATCAGATGTGTGGTTTGCTAATATTTTCTTTTAGCCTTTAACTCATCTTTTACTGTAGTCATTGATTTCTCTAACATCTACATGCTTTCTTGTTTCTTGCAATACCTTGATTGCTTTGGCTTTGGTGGCCTGTGCTTTGGAGGCCATTACTCTGAAAGCTTAACCCAGATCAGTGGTATAAAAAATATTTCATATCGTTTCTTCTAGTAGTTTTCCTGTTTCAGGGGGACTAACATAAATCTTTAATCAGTTTTGAGTTGATATTTATATATGATGTGAGATAAAAATCTGATTTTTGTCTTTCTGAGTTTGAATATCCAGTTCTCCCACTACTTAATGAAGAGATCATCCTTTCTCTCTTGTCAATTCTTGGTTCCTTTGCTGAAAATCATTGACCATGAGTGTGTGGTATTGTCTTAGGTGGGGCCTGTATTTTAAAACATCATTTACTATAGGTATACATCAATACAAAGCTTCTTTGATTATAATAGATTTAGAAATGAAGTAATAGGATGCCTCTTGCTTTGTTCTATCTGCTCAACATTGCTTTGGCAACTGGGGAAATATCATGGTCCCATATGGAGGGGAAGCAATGCCAACCACAAGCAAACAAAATAGTAAATCAAACCCAAAAATTGAGTATGAGGGGAGATATTGCCAAAACTCCCTGCCAGTATGTGTGGTTTTTTACAGGTGGTAACCTCAGAAGCAGTAACCAATACTGGTGATTAAAGAGAGAAGATTTAAATAACAATTACAGCTCCTATTACCTGAGTACAGTCACCAGGTATAAGACGAAAGGAGAGAATCACAATCTGTTTATCACTAATAGTGTCTAGAGATCTAGTGTCCATCTCCACAATATGGGTTAGAGCTTTCAGGGGCTGAGTAATTTATTTAGATTTACCAAGACAACTGCCCTTGGCCTTCACTTAACTTCCCATTTCTTGGTGCAGAGCCTGGCTTTTAAAGGCAGCATCTCCTCTCTGTATCAGCACAGGATTGTAGTAGATGGAGAATGCATTATTCCAAACAGCAGCTGTTGCAGAGTGAGGATATTTGAAAAGAACAGTGCAGTGTCTTAATTACCTGTGGTAAGAAAAGCATCTGTGTAAGAGAGGTAATGAAATTAATTCCAACATCTAGCAGTTGTATACATTAATTGACAATAATTAATGCCAAATTAGATGAGACTTTCTATGGAATTGCATCACACACTCACCAGAATAGAATATGGAAAGAGTTCATCATACTTAATGTTATTACAGCAAACCTCAAGGGGAGTAAGAGTGATTGGTCCCTCATTATGAACTGCAGCCAATTTCTTTCTGTTTCCATTAGAAAGAGAAAAGGAGTAAACTGAAAACTTCACTAGCCTGAGAGCTCAAAACTGATCACTCTTCTTCAGCTTGCAAATTTCACTTTAAGCCATTTTGAATAGAAGACTACTTTTGAGGCTTTCTTCATGTTACCTAGCTAAATACATTGTAATTCTCAGTCTGAAAATAGGCTTGCTGTACAGGACAACCAGAGTACACAGAATTAGCAAGTAGAAGGAACCAGAGATGTTCAGAGATGTCTGTCAAAACTGCTTATCTCAAAACCCTCCGTGACTCCCCGCTCACCCTGTGAGAAGTGCTGGATAAGCAATTTGACTTCCTAGTGTCCAATTCTTTCACTGACTCCCTTGCTATGACGGTTGACACCTCATATATGTTTTATTTGCTTTTCCTGCTGAGGCACACATAGATTGATGTCTATATATATATATATATATATATATATATATATATATATATATAGCTTGCTAAAAAGTGGGTCCATATTATAATAGTGTCCCAGCCTACTTTTAAAAGCTTTTATTTGGGAAGTTTATGAAGATTGAAAAGTTACCAAGATGATTCAAAATACATGCACTTTCTACAAAGTCTCATCTAGTTTGGGCATTTTTATAACCAAGGCATAGTTTTCAAAACCTAAAAATTAACAAATATTATTCATTGATATCTTGTTTTTTTTATCATATATTAAGTATTCATTCCCAGAACCATGAATTTAATAGTAAATTGAGTGTTTCACACTTTAAATATTCCCTTTTTGTTTCATATATTTATTAAAGTGTCATTAAAGAGACTGGTTTAGTGGTTAAGAACATTTGCTGCTATTACGGAGGCCCAACGTTTGGTTCCCAGACTCATGTATGGGAAGTTCACTGCCACATGGAACTCTTACTCCAGGGAATCCAACTTCTGTTTTTGGCCTCCTTGGTCACCCTTATATGTACAACACACACACACACACACACACACACACACACACACACACACACACACGCACGCACGCACACACACACACACACACAGAGAGAGAGAGAGAGAGAGAGAGAGAGAGAGAGAGAGAGAGAGAGAGTTTTAAAACTCTTTAAGTACTTGAAAGTTAATGGTAGTGGGTCCTGCATTCCAAAGGCATATGTTGATGTCAGTGGACAATTTTTTGTGGCTTCAGTTATCTCCTTCCATCTTTATGTGCTCCAAGCATCTTCATCAGGGTTCCATGTATGTGTGTGCCTCCCATCATCTGCTGAAGCACCTTGCTAGCCCTTGTTAAACACTTTTAAGTACATAACTAAATGACCAAATCTTCCTCTATGTTATGATTTTCCTTAAATGAAATTTTTAGGAATGAGCCTGAATTTCAAGGCTCTAACTTCATGCCTCCTATTCCACATTACTAAATAAATGTATAATAGCATGGGTTTATGAGTGTGTTCATTGTGTGTATAAATATATTTACCGATGCTTAAGTAGAAGTCAATGTGACATAAGAGTCAGCCCCATACATATGGAGATTTTCATGTGATATAGTGAAATAAAAATGAAACAAAATTGGAGTCATGGCAAACAAATCAGTGCTTCTCCCACATCTATAAACCACCATTTTTATTCTCTGTACCTCCAAATCAGTTGACATATTATTGTCTGTAGTGTTGTGATCATTAACTGTACTACATACTTATGAACATTCATTAGAATGTCTAATTTAAAGACCAGTAGTTCTCAACCTGGAGATTGAATGACCCTTTTACAGGGATATCCTAAGATCCCCAGAAAACACAGATGCTTACATTGATTCATAGAGCAAACTTACAGTTATAAAGCAGCAATGAGAGTAATTTTATGGTTGGGGGGGGTCATCACAACATGTAGGAACTGTCTTAAAGGTTCACAGCTGTAGGAAGACTAAGATGCTTTAGACCTCAACAAATTCTACTTTGTTTTCATCTCTACCCTCTAAGTTTTACAGTTTATACAAAAATGTTCTATGAATATTGTGTATTTATTTATATTTTCCCTCTGATGTTTACTTGGAATTCTCAAAGAAAAGATTGTGATCTTAAAGAATATGACCAGACACTATTATAGATAAAACAAAGAATCTAATTCATTCAAGAGTGCTCATTAAGTGTTAGCTCTAACATTACAATAGAAGTTATGCTTATCCTTAGAAATTGAGAAAATTCCAACCTTTACATTGAATTAACCATAGCCATACATAGTTCTTTATTCATTTTCTCACATAGCTGCAGTAGGACAATGGTATCCTAGTAAATGATTCAGCATACTCAATTGCTCAGTGATGTGTTCAAGAACCAGGTTCTCTTAGTCTGGTCACAATCAGCAAGTAAGTCTTAATTTGTTCCTGACTCCTTTAGATAAGAAGATAATTAGAATTGTCTGTGTAATGCCTGAAGCTTGATGCCCCAGAGAGACCACCAGAGATACAGATGTCCAAGGTTTATTGTCAGCATGATACAAGCCAGGCAGGGAGCTTGTTTCCTGCACTTGCACCAATATGGTGCAAAGAAGAGCTGAGCACGCCAAATTACACAAGCTTTTTGTAGTCAAAAACCACAAGGCAGGATTATTTGGGACCAAGAGTGCAAGTGTGCTGCTGATTGGCTCATGCTTAGGGACTTTTTTTATAGCTTAACATTTCTGGACCCCACCTGGGTGGGGTGACCATTCTGCTGCTTTGGGATTGGATCATCCAGGTGTCCTCAGATAGTGCTTAGCTTATTCTGTCTTGGAAGTGGGCAAGCCCCTGCCAGGAATGTGAAACTGAACTTTATTTTACCTATATAAAACAAAATGGCTACTAGAATATAAAATGGGGTTTCTTGATCTAAATTACTCTCTTCAGCCTGTGTGCATCAAATTGAGACCATATCGCACAGGAAGATCTCTTCTGTGTCTCTGGTACCAAAGTTCCATCAATGTGAAGGTGATTAGGAAGACCCAGAGTGGAATTAATCCCCCAAAGATTAGTCTTCACTACTAGGCATTCATGAGTAATGTAGAGGAAGGGTGATTCAGCAAAGGCAGTGCTGATTTTTCTATCAGATAGATGAGAATAGCATGTGACAGGTTATGCGTATAGCTTCATGCTGGCATTTTACTGGAGTAAAGGTTACTTTACCTAGTCTTTTAAATGACTGATTATGTTCATTAAATTAACCCTACCCCCCTAGGGGAGGGGGAACAAAAGAAAGTGATGACTCATATTAATAGTTGACATTACAGAGATTTCCTATTTATTTATTTATTTAATTACACCTTAGTTAATTTTGCATAGTAGCTATTAGACTAAATGACTGATGTTGTTATCATTGCTTAATAGTTGAAGGATACAAGTTTGGAGATGACAAAGCAATTTTCTCTGAGAGATGCAGTGAGTACGTAACCACAGCTAGAACCAAAGCTCAAGTTTTGTGGAGAGAAACCTTCTGTTCTTCTGTGGCTCCAGGCAAACTTTATAAAATATGAGCCACTCAAGGGCTGCAAAAATGGTCTGCAGGACTGTGAAATTGTAAGGTAAAAATTTTGAATGCTATAGATAGAGATAAACATTTTGGAAATAGATATGCCTCAAAACTTGTTTTTAAGGTGAAAGATTTTAATTTGTGCTTAAAAACAATAGACCAATGGGATGTCTAAAAAAAAAATTGAAATGGAAAGGATAGGTGTAGATCTTTCCTTCAATTCAACTTTGGCTTTCTCTAGTACTCAATGTAGTTTGAGACTGGAGAGCTGTCTGTTCTGTCATAAGGACCTCACTGAAGTAAGAATAGAAGCAAACCTCTTGTTTCTTTATTACTGAGTCTCCTACCAACTGTATCAGTCCAGGATCAGCCTGTCAAAATGTGCATGCTGCCCCCTACTGACCCTTCTTGTAGACTTCGGAACCACTCAAGTTTCTTCTTGGGAAGTTTTTTGCTAATTTTAAGAGAAATCTTTCATGAGCCCTTGTATTCACTTTAACACAATATTGCCCATCTTCACTTCCTGTCAATGATCACATTCCAATATTTTATTTGTAAAATTTATTTGGTGAAAGCACCAAAAGTAAAATAACCTCACTTTCATACAAAAACATACTTTCAAATAAACAGTAGTGTTTCAAAGAATATTCAGTTTTGCTTTCACTGAGCTAGGACTAGTATAAGGAGTTATAGGTATAACGTGTGCACACAAGTGTATACACACACACACACACACACACACATGTCTTCATGGAGATTACATTCTAATTGAAGCCATGTATAGAAAAACATATGAGATATTATTGGTATATCATCTAAATTTTATTCAGGGAGTAACCATGGAAGATCTTCAGAAGTGGCTTTGGGCTGAAATTGAAAAATTCACTGATAATTTGGTAAAATTCTCTTTGAAGAATAATTGGTAACTTGTTAAATTAATAATATTGGTAAAAAATTTTCTGGGAGGAGGAAGTGTAGTTAGAAAGTCTTTAACAGCCTAGGGAGGTTAGGCATGCTTACCAACATAAATTAGAAGATAAGCAAAGTCAAGGGCAGAGCAAGGGAGATAGATATGCAATCAAGAAGAAAATAGGTACAGTGGCTAGAGGAGGGTTTGAATGTATCCCAGTGTGGTTTTATGTTTCAATGTGGTATTTTAAATAAATACCTGCATAAAAGGATCTCATAGAAGCCAGAGACTCTTTCTTACCACATCTGTCCAGGGAGAGAATGAACTGACCCGAGTCATCAATAACGATGTTGTGTTTATTGGCCACTGTGCAGTTGCAGCTGAAAACTCAGGTTTCAATTTACTCCTCTCTAAAATGAGAACAAAGGTTTTGAATTGGAGATGTTGCTATTGTATTTCATTTCCAATACACAAAACAGCACCTTTATCTTATTAGGATCATAGTGTTCATTCCAGCGGAACTTCCACAGAGATTTTAAAATAGGACATGCAAGTGTATTTTTCTGCTTTTCAGGCAAAGATCAAAGTGTGGAGGAGAAATTTAATATAGATAAAAATATAGTTACAAAATCACAAGTCCTAAGTCAGTTTTTGAAATATTGATGGTGGATGGGGTATTAGAAGAGAAACGCTAAAGGAGAATTTTGTGGATGTACCAGGAGAGTGTGGTTCTGGTAGCAATATGATAAAATAACAATGGCAGTTTTAACAGTAGGGTGATACTGAGTGGTCACTTTGTAGAGATTGTGAGGCTTGCTTCTAGATTCCAAGGAAAATGTACATTGACCCTGAAGCTTCTATCTCCTTCCTTTCTAGACTCACAATACCTAACTTGTCGGATGCAAAACTGCACAGATGCCAACAGAAATAAGCCTTTCCCAGGCTACATTGACCCCGATTCTTTGATTGTTCAGGATGATTATGTGTTTGTTCAGGTAAGAGAACCCTACTTCTGTTCACTGACTCAGGTGTTTCTAGTTTCTGTCTTGTTATAGCCCTTTCTGCCTGCCTACACATCCTCAAAGGGAAGAAAGAAGAGAGTATGGGAAGGACAAAAAGAGGAAAGCACGTAGAGGAGGGGAGGAGGAAAGAGAGGGAAGGAGGGTGGAAGAAGGAGGGAGGCTCTCGACTTATCTTGAGCTTCTGTCTGTAGGACTTTGCCAGCTACCTCAACAGTGCTGCACTGACTCAGGAGTGATACACACTTCTACTTATCTGTTTCTCAAGATAAACCTCAATCGTTAAATGAACTGAGAAGTTATATTCATTTCTACCTATCAGGGAAAGGACCATCCCATCAGCCCCATCCTTAATATTCCTTTAAAAGAAAAGAATGTAAAAGAGCAATTGTGCAATGGTGGGACTGGGCAGAGGCCAACTAAGAATGATCCCTTGGTGCGATTAGGAAGCACTGTGGTTCCCAGGGAAATGTGGAATAGATGGTTTTTACCTCTTAAGAGAATGAGAAAGCATTTGAGAAGGTGAGATTTCATGAGTAGTGGCAGGAGGCAGGAAGTGACCAGGCAATGCTTCATTGAGTTCCTAAGAAAAATTTTAGTCTTATTTAGACAACTCATCTAAAACTAAATTATTACTTTTTAAAGGAAGAATGGAAAAGGTATAATTGCTAAATAGGTGTATTAAGAGTATCTATTTATAGATACTTAAGTGTATACATTATATAGTATTATAAATGTAATTATATAATATATAAGGGCATAAAGATGCTACAATTAAGTTCTTTCAAGATATGAGTTTATTTGAAGGATAAATTATGATATTTAATTTTGGTCATTTAAATAAGACAGCCCAGCATCAACCTATGTAATTTTGAAATGTTTCACAAGTGGTGATACACATATTCCCATTTCTTTTTCTTCAGGGAAGTGTATAATGAACACTTGGATAATTTCAAGTGACGTTTAGATGGTGGCATGTATTAGCCCTGTTCCATTCATTTTTCTACCACTAAAGGTTTCAGGAATATTTCTTTGGCTTCTGGAAACAGTTTTTAATCTACACATTGGACATACAAATCAAAGTTAAAATTTATATTTAAAATTATATGAATAACCTCCTGAAACCCTTTACTTCCATACATAACACATAATGTCAAAGAACATTTCTTTCCAGTCACTCCCCTGTGTCTGATGATCATTTACCACAAGCTATGTTGACATTCCAAGTATGCAAACTGCAGTGACATTCAAATCTCAGATACTTATGTAGGCCTCCATTGGCTTTAAAGGGAAACACATGGTCAGAGGTGCCTTTTATTTTATTCTGCCTAGAGTAGTATTCAAATCTGGATGGAAAGCACACCTCCTCTTCCTGTACTACAAACTCTTCAGGATTCACTGAACAGCTTTTGAAAAATAGTGCTGAGTTCAATGGTTTTCTTCCAAAAGATAAATACATAGAATTAATTTTGGACCCAAATCTGGTGGTTTTCTGCTAACCCACTTGGATGTACCTTTAGGCATCAGTACAACTCCGTGAGACAGGAACTCTGTGTGGAGATGAGACGGCTTCTCTCCACTGTTGAACCTGGGCTAGTTCCTTCTAGCCTAATATGGTCACTAGTATGGCAGGGACTTGAGGCTGAAAAGCTACAGTGCTGAAGGAAGTGAACTAATGTCTCTAGGCTTCTAGCCTTGGGCAGAACAGAGCTAACATGGTTTCTTGGCTTTAGGGTCACATTGCAATTATATATCTATTACATGCATAGATAGATATCTAGATATGCATACAAATAAATACACACACACATATAGATATACATATGTATAATTTATATGTTTATGTATACATGTACATTATGCATTAGATAAAATATAATTATATAACAAACAATATATATATATACATACATAATTTACTTTTGTGTGTCAGTGTCTTTTTTTTTTTCCCCTGCCTTTATGTTTGTTGCTTTTCTGTTAAATACCAACCTTTGGTAGCTGTTCTCAGCGGGCATTTTTGGTGCTGTGTGGCAGTTCCCTGTTTCGTTAAGAGAGCTGTTCTTCTGTGACCCCAAATGTTTCAGTAGCTTCTCTCACCACCTTGTTTCTGTGATCCAGCTGACTTCCGGAGGAAGACCGCATTATTATGTGTCCTACCGAAGAAGCACATTCGCACAGATGAAGCTCCCGAAATACGCCTTACCCAAGGTACACACTGGGGTTGGTTTCCACTGCTCTCCTTTCAGCTACAGTCTGCCTCCATCATATCTTCAAGGTCACTGCCAGTAACGAGTTCCCTGCTTTATCAGCCCCACTTCTGTGTCTAGACTCTCTAACTTCTCTTTGGTAATTCTGTCTCCCTTTCTCTGTGAGTCCTCCTATTCTCTTTCCCTCTGTTTTTTTTTTTTTTTTTTCTTTTCCTTTGAAAATTTTGATGTATGGGCATCAGGATAAATTAATAATACCTACCTCTGTTTTTGTCTTTTAATATTAAATATTCCTAAGCAGTATGTTTGTTTTGAAATCAAAACAGAAAAAAAAAATGTTAATGATAGCATGGCAGTTGTTCTCAGTGGGAGTTTAGAAACTGGTTATCTTCAGACACCCTTGGCATAGCTGAATTTTCTGACTTCCCTAGCCACTCTCTTTTGAAAACAGTGGAAAATAGTAGCAAGAGACCCTCATTCCTGGCATCCTCAGGCTCTTGCCACAAATTCTGAAAAACTGTGTTAATATGGAGCGCCACCTAGTGGAAAACATGGTGTGGCCTTTCAAAGAATGCCTATTAGAAACCTCACAGTTTCTGTGTTGTATTTTCAGTTAACAAAATTTAGTCTATTGTGGCTTAATTTTAGAGAAAATGAGATATATGTGGGGGAAGGGTAAGAAAGTGGTTTCATTGATATAAATAGAATTATAACTCAATTTGAAAGATTTAAGTTGAACAGAGAATATAATGAAATTTATTCTGAGCCGAGTCTGGTCTTTTAGTGAAATTCAAATGTAAGACGAAAGCTGAGAATTGTTAACACTGTCCTTTAATCTCCTAGGAAGGATCCCGAGGGGGATATCAGTTCCGGGTGGCAGTGGGGAAGGGGTACCCTCTCTCGGCTGAGTACGAAATGAATTGTGACTCATTCACCAAAATTTGAAGAAGACAACTTGAAAGATTTGTACATTTAAGAACAAGATTTATACCCGATACAGTGAAAAGCCCTGGATCAAGAGGCATGCAGAATTGAGTCTAAATCAGGGGACTGCAGATTTCAGTCATTCATCACATGCTCACCCTTGGGTCAGCATATCCTTAGCAGAATAATCTCAGCCAAAACGAAATTCTATTTGCCACACAGGCAAGGTTAGAACCCACATTTTTTGGAATCTCATACTTGTAATTTCTAAGGTTTTTATTTCCTGACATGTAAATGAATCACTCCCCTTGTTAAAATGTAGCATACTTTCTACCCCACCAAATTTGTTATGCTATCAATAAGATGGAGAAAAAAAGGGCTCGCTAGTCTGGGACTTTGGGCACAGTAGATTCAACTCAAAGAGGCTTTTGTAGAGAGACTGGTGAAGATGAGGGACAGGTATTTTAAATTGCTTGTTCATATTCATCACAAAGATCACTGTTGACAGCTGTTCCCTGTGGCCTCTAGACAATCTAGAATGTAACATTTTCTTTGGAGATAAATTGGCCGTCTGCCTCACTTGCCACCCGGATGATCATGTTCCATAACTTAGCTTCATTTGAGTTCTCAGGGTAGAATGCAGTGATTAATTTGGCTTGTTACTACAAAAATGGAAGTGAGTGTATCAAATAAATGCATTATTTGGTCGGGGTAGGTGTTGATTATGAAAAGCAAAGAGAAGCTTCATTATAATCCCACTACTATAGCTTCAAAGAGAAGCGCAGCACGGGAGGAGTGATGTTCCTCAAAGCTACTGTATTACATGGCCTTCTGTCAGAACCGGGGCTGCATCCGCAAGTGAAGCAAGTGAAGAAATGAATGGAGACACATCAGCTCTCTTCGGCCTAGATGGCTTTAAACACCTACTGACATTGTATTAGCTATTGAAAGAGGAGGATATTACTTTGGACTATGTTTAAACAATTAATAATGGAGAAGAAAAACCAACAAAGAGTGATGGTTAGATGTTGCCTTCCAAGCAAAAGTACATGGCCTGTTAGAAAGAGCAAAAAGTGACAATTATTCCTTTCCCTAACTTCCTTGGAGCCTATTCTTAGCAACTCCAGTGAGATAGATGAGGCAATACATACGAAGTGCCTCAAGTGTTTTAGAGGACAGATACTCTATAAAAGCAAGGTAATATTATTATTAATATGGGTCTAGTTGTCTACATAGGGGAAGATGGATTGGTACCAGGATGCAGGGGCTTCAAAAGATACTCAGTTTGTAACTGGAGACTACTTCGGACCTTATTGGTCACTAATTTGCTTAGAAACCTTGACTATCTTGGGTTTTATTATATTTCCTTTATTCATTTTTTTTTAAAAAAATAAGGAGCTTAGGTTAAAAACAGTATTTTACCCAATTTGTGACTCAGAATAGAATTTCCTTAGTGATATATTAGAAAAATTTGGTCCTGTAGTCAAATAGGTGCAAAAAGACAGGAAACTTCAACCTATGTAACTTCCTTAGAGACTAAGAGGAGGTCACTAGTACCTCAATGGTTCACGAATGCCCTATGAACAACACAACTCTTTAATTCAGCATTAATTCATTAGTTTACCACAATGAATGCTGGAATAAATAAATAAATAAATAAAACTAAACCTGGCCTTTGGATACTAGAGGTGGGATTATCAGTAGTTTGAGTTCAGGAGCTGGAGAGATGGCTCAGTAGTTAAGAGTTTGAGATGTTCTTACAGAGAACCTGAGTTAGATTCCCACCCCCTGGATCAGATACCTCATGACCATCTCTAGCCCCAGCTCTAGAGTATCTGACACCCTCTTCTGGCCTACAAAGGTATCAACATGTGTTTGTGGTATATATTCATAAAGCTGTACACACCTATATGCTTAAATAAAATAAAAATGTATTTAAAATTTATCTTAAAGAAAAGTTTAAGACAAGCTTAGATGATATAGTGATATCAAACCTATCCTGGTTATAGAGGTGGCTACATAGTATGATTATATTTTATAAACAAACAAACCCAGGTGGATAAACTACCACTCCTAATAAGATCAAAGGGTTCTAACAAAGCAGCTTCCACCTCCATTAAAAAGTATATTAATGCTAGTATAGTATAGTATAGTATAGTATAGTATAGTATAGCACAGCATAGTATAATAATAAGTATAGGATAAGGTGACTGGTCACAGACATTCATCCCGTAGGATACTAACATTACTATACTATTCTGTAGGAACTAGCCAGGTCTTCTGGTAGAACTCCAAAAAGGGTCTGTATAGGTCTAGAACCATGGGAATCTGTGAAACAGTAAGAACACATTTTCTTAATAAGGGGTTGAGGAAAGGTGAAATAAATTACAAATGTATTAAATCTTTATGACCAGCATCATTGTGGAGAGTCTATTTAGTGAAATTACATAAAAATAAAGACAGGTTGGTTTGCAATTTTTATGCATGCTCATTTTAGCCCATAAACAGTATATGACAAGTTCTCTCAGCGACCATGCACAAGCCATTTAAAAAGAGCTATATTTTCAATACTACATTGGTTACTTGTCCTATTGCTGTGCTAGAATATCCTGACAAAAGCAACTGAAGGGAGAAAGGCTGTATCTTGGCTCACAGTTCAAGAGTACTCAGGGCTGGATCTTTACAGTAGGGGCATATGGCAGCTGGTCCTCTTGCATCTGCTCTCAAGAAGCAGAGAGAGATAAATGTTTGTGGTCAGTCACTTTTCCCAGTTTTATTTAGACCAGGACAGAACCCTTAGTGCTATTATGGGTGGGTCTTTCCAAGTTGATTAACACAATCTATAGATGATGGTATTCCCAGAGCCTTATCTCCAAGGCCATTCCTGTTAAACTGATAAATAATGTTAGCTACTATTTACAAGTATGAAATCTGCACAGTGGGTTATGAAGTATGATATTGTAGAAGAATGACTGTGGTATTCTAGGATTATGTTGTCAAATCTGTTGTGTGAGTCCATCAAAAGTTCACTGCTGCAGAAATTCACACTGAAGCTCACGAATGGAAATTGGTTGTGCGAGGCTCAGCTTTCATGTGATGTAATTTAACAGAAATCCAGGGTTATAACATATTGGATGGAAGGAAACATAAACAAGAAGTAGTTTAATAATTTTAAAGATTTTGGTTCCTATCCCATTATGAATCAGAACTCATGGAAGTTTTGTCCACATGGATGAACTAATAAATTTAAGAATTTTTTTTTTTTTTTTTTTTTTTTTTTTTTTTTTTTTTTTTTTTTTTTTTTTTTTTTTTTTTTTTTTTTTTTTTTTTTTTTTAGCTAATTCCCTTCATTAGACAAAAATCATTTGGATGAATCTTTTCCTGAGTATGTCAGTGAGTGAATATTTAAATATTTAAAAACCTGGTAAGCCAAGCTGATCTTTTGTAATAAACAAAAGGGATAGACAGACTCCTCTTGGTGAAACACAATGTATAAAATATACCCTAAGTGATGAATATTATAATGCTATTTAAAACATACTTATTTTATCTTCACTGTCCTGTGAAGGACTTGTACTTGTCCCAGATAAAATGTCTGAGCATGAAGTTCCATTCTGGTGACCATGCAAAAGCCAAAACTGAACTCTGATTATGAGAATTTGAGGTTAGAAGTATGAATCAAATTCCACTGAAGAATTTGGATTGGGATAGTAATCAGGAATATCATCAGATCTAACTCTTCTCAAGCACACATACAGCATGTTTTACATTACACAAAAGCCAAGGGCATTTCTTTAGTATATAAATTTATGGTTACTCTGGTTTTTTTTGCCCTATTTATTTATTTTTAATTAATTTATTTTGAATTGTTTGGAATTTATTTTGTGTAGCCCCTTTGGCCACAGGATTAAAAAGCATCCCAAAGCACTACACTAGACTTCTTTTCATGAAACAATAAGCCTTAGCTGGGCAGCCAGTGTAGGATAGTGTTAGTAGCTAGATAGTAAGGGAATGTTTCATTCACTTCATTTATACATCTGGTAACCTTCGATTTGGGGAACATCATCCTTTATAATTACTCCTTTTCTCTCTTGTAGTTTGCTTAGAGAACTTAGCAGAGGAAAATATTGCATTAGTATCTGAGTCCTTAAATTAATTACTCACACAAACTTTAATGCTTTGGGATTTTTCCGAGGATATATTTTCCCCTGGGGAATATCAAGGCATTACTGAACCTTTGACACTGTTTGACAAACTTTAATGTGTGTATTATTCACAGAGGGACCTGATTAAAAAGCTACTATAATTCAAAGAGTAGTATCTGAGTTTCTGGGTATCTAAGAAACTTGCTGGCAGTACCAATGTTACTGGTCTACAGACCACAGTGAAACACAGGGCTTATCTGGCTTCTTTCTGTCACTGCAGATTGTCCTTATGTTTGCCTTAGGTAAGTGTTCTAAACTAGTAGTGCTTGAAATTGACAAATACATGAGAATGACTGGTTCTCCAAATTCATACGTATTTAAGAACATTAACTTCAAATTTTCTAGTAAGGCAATTAAATTACAGTTAGGCTGCTATACATCCTTCTGTCTCATTTTGTCATGGCCATACTGCTTCATCCCTAAGTGACAGAAAAAATTCACAATTAATACTTAACTATCATTTTCATATATGAAAAGAAGCTTTCCCTATCACTCCTTCTGCATCCCATCAAAGCTCTTCATTGTCCACACTCCTTGAATGTGTGCCAGGTTAATATATAAAACCCTTCTTCTCTCTTCACATCCTTATGTCTTTCTTCAGGACATGCATGTCATTAGCACAGATGAGAATCAAGTGTTTGCAGCTGTTCAAGAATGGAATCAGAACGACACCTACAACCTCTACATCTCAGACACCCGTGGTGTCTACTTCACCCTGGCCTTGGAGAATGTCCAGAGTAGCAGAGGCCCTGAAGGCAATGTCATGATTGACCTCTATGAGGTATGTCACCAAGCATATATGGTTCTGGAGAACAATAGCATCCAGACTAATTGGTGAAATATGGGTCATTTGATCATTCTAATGCTGGTTTTGTGGACAGCATCACTCCACCTAAGAGGAAAAAAGACTTACAGAACATTCTTGTTTAATTTGCAACCTATGGGATTTCTTAGAGAGAGTTAAAAAAATGATTCTACTAGATAAGAACATCTTATCTGGAGAGGGCATCACACAATTAAAGATTTCATAAGGATGATACTCTTATGATATGGCATTTTATAATGAAATGATATTTCAAAATAGTTTTGAATAGCAACACGTTTTGTGTAATGAATCAAGGGTAGCATTCTCTTAGCTGACTCTTCAGTGTCATGGATGTGACATCTTTTATACTGTAAGAATGCATCCCATTTGTATACTGTAAGAATGCATCTTGTTGGCCTTGAAGGACTTCCCAACTTGATAACCTCAGCTGGCTAGTGACCCACCTCTCAATAGCCAATACATGAAATAATATCTTTATTTCCAAATCTCAGAAAATTAAATTAACAGAAAAGTACAAAGAAACAGAGCTTATCCAACTTTCCTTGGGGCACTGTGGTTCTTTGCTTTTCTAGTAACCAATATTTAAAGTAAAATCATCTTAGTTAGATCAATCAGTTATAGTGAAAAACAGCACCAAGTGTTTCATTATCCATCTTTGTTATGAACTGCAATGATATTACTATGGTTACAAAGATTTCCTCTTTTATAGAAACATAATGGATTAGTTACAGACTTAATATTTCTTTTCAGAAAGAATATTATATATTACACCATTTCTTTAAGAAAAAGAATTAATATTTTTCACATTCTTTCCTCTAACGACTCAGGGATAACACTGAAGAGGATGTTGGAAAATTGTAAGTTCCAGAGGCAGTGGATGATTATGGGCAGTGTTTTCAGGACAAGACAATATAGTTGTACACAGGACCTCACAGTAGCCATTGATTGCATGCATAAAACCTTCACAAAATCAACTGAGAGAAATCTTAGCATAAATAAGGGAGGGGGCTTGTGAAGCCCCCACTCACAGCTGAGGAGCTACTAGAAACTCATGGCTGCAGGAGGGAGGGTAAGGAGAGATAGTCTTCTTCGGCATTGAGTTGTCTCAAAGGCACAATAGATATATAAAGCAAGCAACTCTTTCCAGATGAATTTCATCTTTTGGTCAGTCTGGGTGTATGATGATGGATTCAGAATGAGTTAGAATGAATTGTTTAAGAACATATTCAGAATTAAAGAAATGTAGTAAGAGACTTATATTCTGTCTGGAAAAATGTTTAATGGATTCAAACACATGCAGTCATTAAGACATTGCCATTGTTAAGCTTAGGTATTCACAAGAAGCATCAGTGTTACATCCAGTTAACAAATAAACCACTTCACTTAAGAAATTAAAGCCCAAATGTATATCCTTCTAATGTGTTCTGTTTCCTATTTCCTTTGGAAATTTAGAGCAACATTTTCCTAGTAGATTATCCACCTTTTGAGTCCATAAAACCAGGTTTACAGTCTGATATGTCCCCCCAAAATAAGTAATAAAATGAACTGTATGCTTAATTTATAATTTTACAGATGAGTATAGAACATAGTTAGCATATATATATATTCACATATATACATGTATATATGTATATGTGAAAACATACGGGGGATCTTTTCATCTTTGTATAAGTTTTTTTTATCCCACTTTTCATTTCATGTTTGAGCTTGATATAGTGTCCAATATTTCAACCTTCAATTGAATATTTATTCTGGGATACATTTACATAGTTGAAAAATTTAATATCAAGACTGTTCTAGATAAAGTTTAATTTGTATTATGACATTTTAAACATCCAGACTGTCTGAATTTGAATTCTAGTTATACTGCTATTTCTGTTGAAATGTATTCTCAAGACAAGTGCATTACTTCTGAGCCATGCTTGCTTTGTTGAGAATATAGCAATGAACATAGTACCCAGTACATTGCTCTGAGGATAGTCAGTTAATCCTCGTTAACTACTACCATAATGCCTAAAATACAATGTCTTTAACAAAATATAGGATTATTAGTATAGTCTTGGCATTGTGCCCAGACACCATTTAGCATTCTATTCAGATTGTCTTAAACATATTCACATTTTAAGTGTCCAGCACATCATCATCACTGGGATTTCTGTTTCTTTCCATATTGCAATTAGCAGTACCATCTGACAATTTTAACACTGAGTACTTGTCTTATAAGTCAGTATAAATTTCAGCACTTCTTTCCTAATTTGTCCTATGACCATTTAAACTTGAATTTTATTCTGTTCAAATGTCCTGCATTCTCTTGCCTCGAGTCAGCCACACGATAGAAGCATCTGAGGGTATAGCCATGTAGAGTCACAGTGGCTGAGCCAGCTTAATGATCCACTTCATTTTTTTTTTGTTTGTTTGTTTGCCTCACAGCCCAAACTTAATACATAGGAAGGTACTTAGTCTTACTGAAAGTTGATATGCCATGCTTTGTTGAAACTCATGGGAAATCTGTCCTTTCCAAAACAGAAATGGAGGTGGCATGGATTGTTGAGAACAGAGAGGGGAAGTGGAGAGCCTGGTAGGAAAGGAAGCAGGAGAGACTGGGACTGGGATGTGATATAAATAAATTATTTTTAAAAGTATAAGAAAGAATAGATAAAAACAACAAATGAACAAAAAAGCTGAAGAATGTGTATCCGCTCTACAGAAAAATCAGATGAGTCACCCCACATGTCCAACAGGGTATTTTTAGCCATATTTGACCAAAGAAGTATGTAAATGGTAAATTGTAGTAAGATGCTAAAATCATTGTTGTATTAAGTTTCTGGCCTAGACTTTTGGGCCTGGTCTAGAGGTTTGACCAGCAATCCGGCAGTCCATCAGTCTGGCAGTCCCACAGAAATACACAGCTGCTTATATTAATTTTATGGTGATTGACTTAGGGCCCAGGCATATAACTTGCTAACTCATTATCTTAATTCAACCCATGATTCTTATCTTGTTCAGCTGTGCAGCTCCGTACCTTTTCTCAGCAGCATTTCAACTTTTTTTTTCTGTGTTTCCTGGCATCTCTGTGACATCTCTACTCTGCTCTGAGATGTTCCCAATGTTTTCTTAGTCTGGTAGCCCCATCTACACTTTCTGTCTGCCTCTGGCCAATCAGCTTTTTATTAAACCAGTAGGAAAAACAAGTATTTACAATGTACCAACATAATCCAACTGCATATCAGTCATGTTTTGATTTATACATACCAATAAACATCTTTGGAACACTAGAAACAAAACAAAACACATTTTCAGTTTTTTCTTCTTCTTGATCATCCCCTTTATTTTCAATTAAAATGTGTTTTGTTTTGTTTTTTTCACATCAATTCAAGGGACCATGTACTAATATTGGTCCCTTGATAATGGATTTGGTGAATAAACTGGGCAGAGATTACTTTGCAATGAACTATTTGCAGCCATTTTGTTTACAAATGGTTTTATGAATTCAACTGTTATGTCAGGTATAGAAAGAGAGGAAGAAACAGCAGCATGCCTGTTAATCCTGAATTTGCCCTTCATGTCTCTTGCTGTTGAATATCTGTAGGAAAACTGCTGGCTCTTATTAGCATCACTTGGAGCAGTGATGTGACTGCATTATGTAAAGGTGTTCTGCATCCTGGGGCAGGGAGAGTAGTGTCTTTGTTTTATTAGCTTAACAGTTCAGAGCAACTTGAATTGAAATTGATGTGAGCAGAACAGCAGTGGCATATCTGCTGATTATCTAGGTAGAAAGAATATTGGCAGACACACGTCCTGGCACAAATGTTCCTTTAAATCTGATTGTTCTGGCTAGCAGGGAGCTGAAATTTATCCAGTGTGAATTTCCCTGTAGAATTGCAATGAATGATGAGCACTTAGAGATAAGTGAAAAGCAAGAGAATCCATAAATGAATTAATAAGTAGTAGAGATGAACATCATATGAGGTAGGTGTGACAGAGATAGGATCCACTGAGAGTGTGTCTGCTCACATTAGGTGTGATGGAGAAAGCCATTCCTTTGTATGCTTCTGCATAGCAGTTACCTGCTGCTCCTGAATGTGTATGCTCATGAAGCTATTTTAGCAAATGCAAACTGTACAGAGTATAATTGTATAGGTGGGACTGCATCTCAAGCATACATACACAAGGGAGCTTTTAGGAAAACAAAAATATATGAGTTTCTATTAAATTCAGTCATTACTTTTACACACATTGCCACCTGGGTGCTATGCTCTCAATTCCATAACTATGTGTATATATCTAATGAGATATGAAAGCAATGAAAACAATATGAGAGACAGAGTACTATGGTTTAGTTAATGAAATATCAGAATTTTCTCATAGTACGAGTTATCCATTTGACATGCTCTCTACTCAAGGAGGTAAAAAATGTGAACCAAGAAATTGGATTATGGATGAAATTCCTCAGAAATGGCTTTCTAAACAAAATTTAGTGATAATAATTAATATTTTGGGGTATCATGTACAAAGAACTGTATAAATAACTTTGCATAATTTTTTTATTTGGTCCATAAATTAAGTTTTGGATGGCTGCAGTCACTCCTTGTTAAGTAAATAGAGTTGAGAGTACACAGACACTTTCACATGATTGCATAGCAAACTTAGGTCTTAAATCTAAAGAGTACGTGGATTTTCAACTATAATGTACCATGTCTCCCCTGAAAGATAAGTATCTTGTATTTGATTGTGGCTGTTTAATGGTATAAAGATTTTTTTTAAGTTAAGTCTGTAGAAATAGTCTTAGTCTTCCCAGATGTGGGGGAAAAAACAAAAACAAAAACAAAAAGCTGGAAGAAGAAAGCAGTGAGGAAAATAGTTTTCGATCTGTGTCCAAACTTTTACAACTAAGCCCAAAGTTACATACAGCTCTAGACAATAATTACATATAGCCACCAACTTTGTCTTGTAGAAAGATGTGTATATGTATGGAAATAATAAAAGCAGATGTTCTAAAATTCTATTATTTCCAAAGAACAGGAATGCTTCAGTGACTATGTGAGTTTAGTCAGACAAGAGAACATGTCCCATAGTGACCATAGCAGAAGAGATGTAATGGGTGTGTTCAAGATCTGTTATTTCTAGTGTATTTGTGTGTGAGTGATGAAAAAGAGTTAGACAGCTTTGGACAATGCCACCTCTCCTTTGGGAAGGGAAAGTTAATTAATGATGATGATGATGAGTACTTTAGCTTAACGGAAAATGATGGCTTGGGGCAGCTGAGTGCTTAAGGCTATGGCTGGGAGTAAACCTCCTTGGCCGATAAGGGCAGAATGTACAAAATATGAGGCATGCTACACACCATAAAAGATATGCAACAGGCAGGCTATGTCTCCTGCACATAATATGCAACTCTTTTTTGAAAGAAAAAATTCAACCATCAGAATGATGATGATGATCATGTATCACTATTACTTAAGAAAAACTGCCTCTTAAAGGCCAAGATCAGAGGCAGAAAATACAAATCCTGTCCCATCCAAGTCAGAATTATTACAATTTATTGCTGTCTTTCTAGGAAAGTACTACTTGATTGGGTATTAGCAGAAGAATTAACCTTTAGCTGGAGGGGGGTTATCTCCATAGTAGAATACTTAAAACACTAGACACAAAGTCCTAGGTCCAATCACCTATAGCAGCCAGGTATTCATTGCAGTCAAGTTTCTCTATCCTACTCTGCGAGTTTCAGAGCCATTTAGTCACAAACAATTACATAAAGGCTTATATTAATTATAAACTGTTTGGACTATGGCTCAGGCATATTACTTGCTAACTCTTAAACTAACCATGATTATTATCCATGTTTAATCATGTGGCTTGGTACCTTTCCTTCAGTGCATCTTTATCATCTTCTTTGCTGTGTCTCTGGCTTTCATATTCATTTCCTCTCCCATAATTCTCCTCGTCTCGTTGCCCGCCTTTACTTCCTGTCTGCTCCTGGCCAATTAACATTTTATTAATTTATCAATATTTACAGTGACAAATATTTACAGTGTACAAGAGCATAGTTACACAGTAATTGGTAGTTGAAAGGAGAAGGAAATGAGAAGGAGAACGATTTAGACTTTTTTTTTCTGTTAAATAAGTACTTTTATTATAGTGGCACATAAAACTAACACACATCTTTTTTGGCTGGGATACTGTACTTAGAGGATGAAAATAGCCCACCCTCAAACACAAAGGGAAACATTACCATGAAAGTGGTCTCTTTCTTGCCACAGTACTTTCATCTATTTTCTTCAAATTTGATACTTCAGATATGCAATTTAATTCTGAGGATGTGAGTATTATGGTTTACCCATCAGCATCAGAAAAAAAAAATAAGCAAAACACTCCAGCACAAAAGGCCTCCCAATTTGACCTCTACTTGGAACACATGAGAAATTGGCATAAGTGAGAACTTGCTAGGCAATAAACATGAAAAAAGAAGATGTCTGATATCCTTTCCTTAAATCATCAAAGAATTCCCCAGAATCTAACCTGTTTTAAATCTCAAAGACTGTTTGATATATGAAGGGACAGGTGCTTAAAATATTCAGGATATTAGATCTTCAGTGGTTAAAGGAATGAAGCACATGTTCAGGAATTTACTGAATGACTACAGAGTAAAGTCATCAAAGAATGATAAATGACACGTCCCTATAAGCATGATGTGCCATTGTGATACTTCTCTCACAATACTCTAGAATGACAGAAAAATTTTTGTAAACAGGACAACTACAGTACTAAATATATAGGCTTTGAAGCTGGATGGAATTATGGACAGTTCAGGTTCATGACTGAATGGCATTTTTGACAGGTGATTTACATCTGAATGTTTATTTATTTACCTGCAAAGTGATTGCAAGTTTTAATTTGTAGAATATAGGCTGACATACCAAGTTGAGGCAGGACTAAGCCCCTTCTTTCTGCATCAAGGCTGAGTAAGACATCTCTCCATAAGGAATGTGTTCTAAAAACTCAGTTCATGTAGCCTGAATAAGTCCTAATTGATTGCCTGTGTTGACTATTTAAGAGAAGCCTTACATCCTTTGATGAGTGGATGGGAGTTTATTGGGGGTGTTGGTGGAGAATGGGAGAAGGGAATAGAGGGGGAGCAGTGGTATGTAAAATGAAAAAAAAACTTAAATAAAAAAAATTACAGAATACATGAAGCTGAGTCATGTATTGAGGTTTGTGAATGCTCAAGCCTAGCATTTCATAAGGGCTTGATAAAGTTAAATAAATTAGTTGTTAGATTTGATTCTTTGGAGACAAGGTCACAGTCTATAGACATGGCTTAACTCAATTTATGGTAGTACTTCCTATGTCTTCCGGAGTTATTCTATCATCTAATAGAGAACTCTTACTAGCTAACTCAATAAAACAAAACCAGGATTCTTTATACAAAGTGACTGTACAACTAATAATTTTAAGGAAGTTGTAGTGAATGATCATTAGTTTATATTATCTTTGAAGATCATGGTGGTAAATATAACTTTAACATTCATTAGGTTAAAGGGTTCTAGAATAACTTTTGGGGAGTTTATTAACTCTTAGATGAGTCCATAATGTTGAAACCAGATGTGGTACCATATATATGAGGGACAAGATGAAGAACACTTAAGTGCTGGGGACAATGGATACAGATGAATACATTCTGACTACTGGAAGAGGTGTATTGAGCTATCTCTGAGGATCAGACAGGGAGAAATACATTACTGGAGTGTCTGTCTGTAAGATTCCAGGGTGGCCAGCATGAACAGAGAATGAGCAGGGCAGAGGAATTCAGCAATTTGAGAACAGTAAGTTTGCTTTTCAGCTTGAGGTTTGAACTGTAGCACTCCACATTTAAACCCTGATCAAAACTGTGACTTGGTCTGAGATGTTAAATGGAAATAAATGATTTTGAATTACTTTTGGGTCTTCTGGAATCAAATTTCTCCATATGAGAAGCAAGAAGAAAAAATTAGCTTCCAGTACTGTCAATATTTTTGGAGACTATTATGGTGAATTCAATAGGCATGAAGTTTAACAGATCTTTTTCGGAAGAAGATACACTTCCAGTATCAGGATGTATCACGGAATATTTATGAGCAATTCTTTGTTTATGTGAAGCTGGAACTTTCACTGGCTACTTTTCTGCATCTCCTGCCATCCATCCATTCCATCCTAAGTATGCTTGTAGTATGAATGTGGAGAAAGGTAATGTGGCAAAGTAAACATGCTATTATTTATCCTCAAAAAAATCCTATACATTTTACACATACACACTCACATGCATGGTCTCACACACTCAAATATTCACTTATTGACACCCACCGAATTCCATATTTCCTGCACTAACTATGCTGTTTTGATAAGAATTAATGGATATCCAAGAATAACAGATAGATATGACAAAGCCTTACTTAAAAATTTTTGGAATAAGGAGCCTCCTTCATAGAATTTCAGTGAGAAACAGAAAAATACACTCATCAAGCTCACAGTGAGCAGTAAAAGACACAGCTGACCTTCTTTGCAGGCCAAGCTGAAGGCACAAAACAATTAAAAAGAAAAAAGCAATTCAAACAAATAAATAGCCTTGGTCACAAGAGAAAAATAAGCCGACTCTCTCCAGCTTTTACCCCTGTTGACACATGTTCCCTCTTCATTGCCAAGTTTTTATTCCTCAAGATAAACCTGAAGGCCACACTTTCAGAGATGAATAACACAGCCCAGCTTTCTGCTCAAGTGGCATTTGATAATGCCAAGCAGTCGGGGGCCAATAAAGTCACCACTTCTACAAATCAAATGAACCAGCTCCTAAACACATATTTTTGTGCTGTGTGACTCTTGTCAAAGGAGGGAGGACCGGTGGGGGGGGGTGTAGTCAGAGAATGAAATGACTGGAATAGGTAACTTATTAAAATTTCTTTTGCATTTATTTTTGTAACCTTATAGAAGACTGAATAACTAAGTCCTTTCTCATTTCTGGCTAGATACTGGTTGAGAGAGAAGACCAGCAGGGCTTTATGAAAATTCTGATTTATGAAATTTAATTTTTAAAGAACTGGCAGTGTGGTCATATTTAAGTATGTAACAGCCTCTTGAACATATGCAAAACTAACATGGGGTTTCCCGGGAAGCAGCCCTTATGGAGCTGTTATAATGAATAACTAAATATCATTGGTAATTAACACTGAGCTGTCAGGAAGTAGAGTGCTCCTGGAGTTTATGCCTTCCACATTTGTTGAGAATCAACAATGTACCAGAAATTGTTCTGGCTGTTGATTGCCAAGAATGTGGCTTGTTTTCCTAAGTAGTTTAAAGTATTCCTCTCAACAACTCGTTTACACCATTTATTTGTTAAACAATCTTGTTTCAAAAGAGCACAGATTTGGCCCATCTCTAAATTATCCCAGATGCCAAATCTATAGGTACAGACTAATGAGACCTGCCTGTGTCAAAAAACAAAATTTCAATGAGTGTCTACTGTGTGTTGAGACCCAGCCTTTTAAAACTGACAAATTCTGCACTATTTGTTGAAAGAATTTTAGAAGTCAAACAGAATATGAAACTTCATTCTCTGTAATCAAAAACAATTAATATTTGTCAGCACCTCAGTTTCCTATTGCAGAGATTTGGGATGAAAGTTGTTACACAGGTTTGTAACAATTCTTGGAAGTTATTTATGCAAAGGAAAGAGCAGAGTGCTCCATATTAATAAGGACAGGCAAAATGACAACTGTGTTTATTTCTTCTGCTTAAAATTAATCACATCACAGTATAATGGGTCTCAGTTAAATTCTCCAAAATTGCCTTTAAGGTTTTTATTATTATTGTTGTTATTACTATTATTCATTTCCTTATTGTATCTAGTGCCAAAAGTAACTCTCTACTTTCTCATACTGAAAATGTGGTTACTGACCACTCTACCCTATGGTAAAAATGGGCATTGAATGAGTGAATGTTCATATACATGGAATGTATCAATTAGTACATTTTGAACCTTTCCTGTACTGACTTCCAATTTCACTCTGTTGTAATCATTTTACAGAAACTAACATATGTTTGGTGAAACTGAAAAGATACCCGAAAAGATAATCTACAAGTTAGGCTCTTTCACAGCACACTTTTGATAGCTTAATAATTCTTAGTCTTTCCATATTAATTTATAGTAATATTTTAATTTATTTATTTATGTATTTATTATTTTTATTTTGTGTGTATGCGTATTTTGCCTGCATATATGTCTGTGTGCCACATGTGCCTGGCATCCATGGAGTGGCAGATGGTTATGAGCTGGCATGTGGTGCTGGGAACTAAACCAGAGTGCTCTGGAAGAGAAACTGGGACTCTTAATTGCAGAGCCATTTCTCCTCCTCTATAGAAACTGATTTTGATAAGAACAACAACATCAAGACACCGGAGAAATGGTTTATTGATAAGAAAACAAGTTTTTCATTTATTTTTTTCTCATACCCAGTACATTTGGTGAAATAACAGAAAAAACTCTTACATTTAAAATGAAAACAGAAATATTAAACAAGAGCCTTGTTGGGTAGTGATGGCACACACCTTTAATCTCAGACCTCAAGCAGCACAGGCAGAGTTTTTTCGGAGTTTAAGGCCAGCTAGGTCTATAGAATGAATTCCAGAACAGCCAGAGCTGTTATGCAGGAAAAGCCTGTCTTAGAAAAAAGAAAGAAAGGAGGAAAGGAAGGAAGAAAGTGAGTTTTTCAGCTGACATCTTTCGATTTTGTGGGGCTGAAAATGCCTCAATAATTTTGATAGTTATTATTACCATGCACTCTAAAACTGCATTATGGGTTACAATACCAGGTCTGACACTTACTCTGTGTTGTTGACAGTGTGACCTGGGATATACCTGAGATATTTCTCACATGTGGAATAGAATTAGCAATTTTTTCTCAAACAGAATATTATAAATATTAAATGAGAAATAATATATTATATGTTAATAATATACTATTTATTATATATTATTAATTACTATTAATAATATAACATATTATTATATAATAGCCTACTTGATATCTAGTAATCAATATTAGCTGTCCCTGCTTACTTACTGCTTGTCAGGTAACAGGCATGAAAGTTGATGAAGCCAACCTATCTTGAGACACACACATAGATGATGACCTGCAAAGTCACAGTTTACAGAAAGGTCCTCAGTTTCAATTTTACACTTCATGGATTTGACAGATATCCTATTACATACCTACATCATTATGTGATCATTCCAAAATAATTTCACTGCATTTAGAATCCCCTAAGCTCCACCTGTTCATTCCTCCCTCTCAGTTAGACCTTGACAATTGCTGATCTTTTTGTGGCTCAGTAGCTTTGCATTTACTGGACATCATGCTGTTGCTATCCTTCACTTATTCATATGTTTGAATCCTCCACCCCCTCTTGTCATATTATGGCCTGATGGTGCATATGAGTGTCAAATAATATTCCACTGTTTGTATATGTCACTATTTATTTTACCTTCCTCTGCATAATTAACATCTTTATTATTTCTGATTTTTGTGATTGAATATAATGTATAACATATAAACATCTCCTGTAACAGCAAAATAATTACAAGCAACAAAAGATGACAAGCCTCTGTCAAACTTGTTTTATAACTCACATACAGCAGGGTGTACAAGGCTATTGGTTTCTGTGAAGTAGACTTGGGAGGTGTATCTAAGCATTTATACCTATCTTATCCTTCTTCTAAGATAAAAATTTAACATCTGGTTGTTATTTTAATCTAAAAAAAGTCATTTCTAAAATTGATGTATTTTTCAGCCATGTCAATTTTTCCCAGGTAGCAGGGATAAAGGGAATGTTCTTGGCTAACAAGAAGATTGACAACCAAGTGAAGACTTTCATCACTTACAACAAAGGCAGGGACTGGCGTTTGCTGCAGGCTCCAGATGTAGATCTAAGGGGAGACCCTGTGCACTGTTTACTGGTGAGTTCTGTATGCTGGAGGAGCATGTCCCACATGGTGAAGGGCTGGAGTTGGTGCCCAACAAGATGTTGACAATAGTTTGGGGACTTGTTTTGAGCTGATGAAAAAGACTGGCAGAACCTAAAAAAAAGCATGGTTAGGCCTACCTACCATTCATAATGGTTAAAAAGATGGGAACATGTCCAGACCCTTGCTCTACTACAAGATTCTTTTTTCTAGCCTGAATTGTTTCTGTTTTGTTTGTTTGGGATATTTTTTTTGGAGGGGTGGGTGATATTTCTGTTTTGTTTTTCTGCTAAATTGTTCTCTACCATTAAGCTATATCCTTAACTTTCCATCTCAGCTTAGAATGAATATCTCTACTTTGAGAGAAATACAATGTTTTCATCTCTGGTGAGCCTGTTCCCTGAGCTTTCTTATAATTTAAAATAAATTGCCAATTACAGATTGTAGAATTGGTGAAGTGAATTCAGATTATCTAAGTATATTTTCCTGTAGATATATTTCATCTCATTTTGAACAAAGTATGTAATTCAACAAAGGGTTAAAATTCATTGATGACAGCATCCATTTGCTTCCTCTACATATTCCATTCTTCTTTAGTCTATAATGCCTGGCATATCAAAAATCTGTGACATTGTTATATTTGATGTATTTTTCAGCCATGTCAATTTTTTGGGAAAATGTAGCCCACTACTTGTTTTGCTGTGTGATGATTTATTCTATCAGTCACATTTACACAGTTATTTTTTTGTTCATAGCCATTTTCCCTTTACAAAGGTAAATAAGTAGACTTGTGCATTCAAAGCCAGGATAACCTATCTATTTTGTCACCCTTGGAAGGAAAGTTTGCATGTCCATATTCCTGCTTTAAGTAGTTGCTTTTTTTCAGTTACCTTAGTTTATCAGATATTACTTATATATTAAAAGATATTATTTAATATTTATATTAAATATTATATATACTATATATTAAATAATAGGATGGTATCCAAGAGGAAAATGATAGATGGAGAGTGCTTAAGGAGTTTTCAACTAACTTTCCTGAGTAAGACTAGATTTAGAAGCAAAACATTTGCACCATTTTTGCTCTTATGACTATAACATACTTAGGATACCAATGGATACCAAATGAATACAGAAACAGAGAAGAAAGAGATAAATTTTCAAGCAAAATATATTGCTAATATATAAAATATTTTTTAAAACATCTCAGAAATTATGTTTAAGATCATATAAAGGGGCTATCAGTGTGGGGAAGATCATTTAGTTTTATAGTAAGATCTTGATATGTGTATATATATGGGTATTGTTATCTATCTAAATATATGTGCATCTATTATTGATCATACTCTTTACTTTATAACTCTGGCTTTGATATTATCTTCATTCTGCTTTATTCCATCCCACAATGCTGGGGCAGTCACTTCTCAGGCTCATCTCACATAGCATTATGTGGGTCAACATCTTTCTCAAAAAAGATGCCAGCAGCAATAGCTTGACCTTATTAGTTGTAGAGGACATTTAAGTTGTCACTGTGCATCAGGAAAACAGTCTTAAATTTCAGCTCTCCCTCAGACTCCATTGTTATTACTGTCAACTTACTGGGAGAAAAATAGCCACTTGTAATAGAGAGTTCACAGATCCAGTCATTGACTAAGTAAATGTAACAGGTATTTATTCAATGTATATATAGTCAAAATATTGGTCAGTGCCATTAAAATGGGCGAGCTTCCTATCTAACAATTTCAGATTATGGAAATATGTTGTTCAAAGATACACCTTAACAACTTCTTCTATGCCTACCTCATAACTTGAAGATGCCTATGAGAATGACTATTAATCATTCTACCTAAACGGACTTGACTCTCCTTATGGCATCATAAAGGGACTATTGAAAGTGGCTCTTCATAGCAAGGTACCCTTTCTCACAGCCCCTACTCATAATCATGAAGCTGTATTAGTGCACCTTCAAAATAGAGATGCAGTATTGTCCTCCTCCATCACTAATGCAAGCAAATCACTAATTATTTGGTACTCAGTGATAGGCTCCTGATGGGCACACTCTCTTCTCATTTTTACCTGGCAATTCATTCTTCACACAGTAGCCCATTTAAAACAATCAGTTCTATTGAGATAAAGTGTACATAAAAAGCACCAGTGAATCTGGACAAATGTGTTTGCCATGTAATTTCCATCACTCTCATATTTTCACTTGTGTTTTTATGCAGGTAGAAGCATACTTCTCATCCTGGATGAATACTACAACTTTTTGAATTTTTCATATACTAAATTTCTAATTTATCCATTTTTATCAAATAGTGTCATATGAAAATTTAAACTTGCATCGTTTATTTAAGCTTTCTGATGACTTTCTAGTTCAAGTACAATAAATCAAATACTTTATCAAAACCTATAATATTCCCTGTTACTGCCCTCTCTATGTTTCTTTTACATAGATCTTACCTTTTCCCTCCATTCTTCCTTACCCACAAGCCATTATGAATAAGAGAGAGTTTACATCTTTTTTACATTCTGAACTTACTGGGTTCATGAAATGTCTTCTAGTTGGACATCCTTAAAAAAATTTCATTTTTATAACATGGTGTGGAATATCTTTCTGTACACTGTAAATTACTCTTGGATAATAAAAGAACTGTTTTGGCCTATGAGAAAGCACCTTAGAAGCAGGTAGGAAATTCAAACATAGATAAAGAGGAAGGAGGGTAGAGTCACAAGGGGTGCAGTAAACAGCCATCCAAGGAAGCAAGATGTTAAGAAACACAGGTCACTCATGAGCCACATGGCAATACATAGTTTAATGAAAATGGGTTAGGTTGAAAGAGCTAGCAAGTAATGAGCCTGAGCCATAAGCGAACAGCTTGTTATTAATATAAGCCTTTGGGTGGTTATTTGGGAGTAACCAGCTGTGAGACTGCAGGTCCGGACCTCAGGGCTAGGCCAGGTCAGAATTATGGGGCCATTTCTTTTTGCATTCAGATTTTTGCTCATTAGGTAGTTTTCATGAGTATCCAGTAATATGAAATCTCTTTATTTTATTCCTTTTCTTTATAATTTTTACTGTCCAAATCAGCACATTTATGTCCTGACTTTTCTATCTCCCTGAATTGAATGTATACTCCAAGAATACAAAAACTATGACCATCTTTATGACAATTTCCAAAACTGACTTGAAAAATCATACAGACTTGCCTGATGGAGAATTCAGCATATATGCTATATTTGTGTTTTGTGTGCTGAATGTAATCACTCAAGGAGAGGTGTTTGGCTTTCAGATTTGATTTAAGCAAAAGTTATGCATCCTATGTCAGTTATACTGAAGGCTTTGCTCTAATATCCTTCTTCTCAATTCAAGTTGACCCCAATGATACCAAAATCAAGAGGTTCACTAAGATTAAGGCCTCATGCATTATTGAGATGTAGATGTATAGGATTTAGGAATCTTTAGACTTTCTTTATTAATCTTGTTGCTCAAAGCAGTTCAACATAGCTTTAAAAACAAGAAAACAGAGTAAGGAGGGTAAACTGAGAAAGGAAATAGGAAAGAGAGGCCAAAATCACTTTACAAAATCATGCCAAAGGCACAAAGTATGAGAGAAAAATCTTTGAACTACAGGATAACTAGACTGAAAAGCAAGAAAGAAAAAAAAAAAAAAACCTTTCTAAGCCTTGAGAAGCAGTGCCAGAGAGGAGATAAAAAGTGATTTTTAGATTGTAAGTATTTGGAAAGGGACAGTGTCACTGGAACCAGAGAGTAGTGATTAGAAAAGAGATTTTCCAGCGGGGCAGCTCAAATGTGGAACAAGTTCCAAATTACAGCTCCAAATGGAATGTCCCTGGTAAGATGTATGCTATAGAATAAGACATCCAGAGTAATTTGAGGCTATATTTTTAGGACTTTCACACTGATTGCCTAGAGGCTCAGCTGGGATTTCTTTCTTCTGAAGACTACATTGTACAATTAGATAGAGTGTTACGGTTCATGGTCCATCATCCCCCAAAGTTTCAGAATTGGGCTCCCAAGAGCCAATATGTGAACACACATGAACCTGTGCCAAATACTTGGGCCTCAGAGGAAAAGCACTGAGTATTATGGAGAGAGACCCTTACTTCTCTGTCGATTCATTTCATCTAAAAAACGAAACAACCTAGAGCTGAGTAAGGAGCTGCTGTGACAGAGTCCTAAGTCTGGGACTCCACATTTAGTGCTGAACTGAACTTGTACTGAGTACCCCGTATTCAAACAACTCCTTTGAGGGCATCCCTCTTTTTGTGATTAAATTTTTATTGAACACAAATTGGATTATTTGTTATAATTTAAAAATAGAAATGTAAAAAATCATATAGGCATGGAGAAGTATTGGAGAATGCTGTTTGGGGACTTAGTAGCTGCCTTGTGCCTTCTGAAAGTTCTGACCTGTGTTTATAGTATACCCTTCATATTAGTAGCTATGGCGATGAGTTGCTATAAGATGTAAAGGCTGTTATTACAGAAGATGGAGAGAAAAAAAACTAGACTTTGAGACTGGTTTTATATTAAATCATCCTCAGTAATTTGTTAAGTTCATACATTTTTCAGATATGTATCTTTTAGCACCAGGTAATTTCCCCTTTATACTTGAAACACATAAGCTAATTAATGGACCACTGCACAACATTTTGCTGAATATAGTAAGCAACAACCAAGATACAAATATGATTTGTTACTTACCTTTGAGTAAGTGTTGGTACTCTCAACATCAAAGAGCAAAATGTCTTTTAAAGAGGCTGGGGAGTTCTATAAAGAAGAAGATATTAGTTAAAGAGTGCCTAAACAGAGGCTACAACTGAGACCCTGTCTCTGGAAGCCAACCAATAAAAAAAGAAAATAAACAAAAAAAGGGAGGGCACAGTGTTTTAGATACACAGGATTTAGAGGATTGAATGATAAGTATCTATGATAAAATACAAATGTATTAATTTATTCCCCTTGAATATCTATGGAACACTTATACTGGTCAAAATAGTTTTGTTAGATAAAAGGAAAGACTAGGATAGGCAAAAAATTTAATTTGGAGGTTCACTAATGGGCTTCAAGGTTTGGGAACTCCCTGAAATCAAATGAAACAGATTTCACATGCCCTTCCTCCCTTGGTGTGGTCTTTCAAGTGCATTTGATTCTCGAGATACCTTATACCTCAGAAGGATATTAGAGACCAAGAAGATGGCATCTCAGAGACACTAAGAAGATTCATGCTATGTCATGGCTGATAAGTTAATTAAAATACAAAGGTTAGTTCTGCACTGTGGTTGCTGGTGCCTCCATCTCCTGTAAGTCAGTTTCTAGAACATGGATGGTATCAGTGCACGTTCTGATGTTTGCTTTGTTGGAAGAAAGGAAAAATATTAAGAAGTACGCTTGAAATATTCAATTCTTTGTTGTGTTGGGGATGATCATGGAACGATCGCTGCAGCAACTGCAGCTGTGAGCATAACTTAGGTCTTACACACCTGCTTGCCAATGAGCAAAATAAAGACAGCTAAGTGCCTCTTCTTGGCCAAAATATACATGCGAATTTAGAAAACATTTCCATGACTTCCACAAACTTGGAAAATTGTGATCATCTTTACAATGAACTCTTCTACTAGTTTGTCATAGAAGAACTTTTGACAAAGCAAGCTGGATACAAAAATGTTAGCTGAAGCACAATCCCTTGCTCTTGGTTTTGAGACATTGGTGTCAGCTATATAAACTTTTTGATAAATAAAAGAAAGGGAACAGAAATCAAAATGGCATAGAAGATTCACCATGTAGCAGCTGGGGGCAATCCAGTACTATGAATGTGGTGGAGGAGGAAAAGTCTCAGAGATCATTTCTAAACCTCGCTGCAGCATGAACTGATGCCTTTAGTTCTCAAATTAAATGTCTTGGCCTCTGAAAGCCAGGGCCAGAGAGCAGTTCTGAGATAGCTGATTAAAAGGCCCTCTTCTCTTTGTTATCTCAAAGTTCCATACTAAATAATCACTGGTTCACAATCTCCCAACTGTTGCAAGCAGCTGGATTAAGATTGTGACCCCGATACTCCTCTGTATGTGAATATAGTGCTCTGTTAAGTGATGTAAATGGTGATCCATGAAATCTCTATGTTTAGGGATAATGCCCAGGCTGTATGACACTCCTTGGATTACTATAAAGATGACATTATTACTCAGATGGATTTATACTCAGGGCTATGTTCTTCTCTTGTTCTCATTAAAACAATAATACCTTCCATATAACAACAAACAGCATACTTGCTATTTATTATAAGCCTTTATTATTCTTTTAAAGTTATATGCAGTAATGCAACATCCCATCAGTGATACCATATAGAATTTGATTATTTCATTTCAATATTGTCTGAGCAAGATTAAATTGTACCATACCTGCAATAAATCATTTAGAATTACTAATAGTAAAATAAATGTTGATAAATCAGAGAAAGGGATTATTTATAAACTACAGGTGGTAGGATGCTTCTATGGTATAGTGGCTCCATTTATACTGTCTTAGCATGGTCTAGGCGACCCACAACATTATCTTTGGTTCCTGTCCTCTACCTGAAGGACATAAAGCCAACTTTTGGTACTTTATATTTTAGAACTGTTCTTACCTTTTCAGAACATTATGAACATGAAGCTTTCTGTTAAAGCTTTACATGAAATTTTCATGCAAAACTAGTAATCCATTGTTCCTTAAGAGCTTTACTTTCTGTGTTGTTAGTGAGAATTCTGCTACCTTATTGTGATCTGATTTCATTTTGTAGTATTTGTCTGCTTTTATTCCTGAGTTTTATTTTTACCTTGTCATTTATGCCACCCTCTACAAATTTAATCATTGCATTCCTGAAGCTCTCTGAATATTTATTGGCTGAGACTTACAGAGCAGAATAAAAGTAATAACTAAGATACACTGGTGATTCCCAAAACTCAATTCAATAAGATTATGAAGTAATATTCCAGAGAGATGAAAGAAAATGGGTTCAAACTTAAACTTGTATTTTTGAAAGTTAAGTATATAGACTACTTTAAACAAAATTCATATAAGAGTATACATTTTGGGGAAATCATTGATATATTAATCATAGAATTTAATCAAGGCTTCTAAGCATTGATAAACAAGTTTCTAAAATTTTTATTTAAAAATTATATTACTATTGCATGTTGTTTTCAAGAATGACTTTTGTAATGAGCATAACAAAAAAGGGAATAAGAAAATGCATAAGTATGATTGAAGTATGTTGTGTGCTTGTATGAAAAGGTCAGTGATGAAACTGATTAGTTGACACAATTAATATGCACTCATCAAAAAAAGAAACAGAATCTGGTGATGACACTGTGTCATCTATTTGCAGATATTAGAACAATTTCACAGCTTATACTGTGAGCACGTTCTAAGGTATTAATGACTGAGCTGCCAAATGATTTCTTCCAAGTCCTCCTAGGTCGACTTGCCCCATTTCTCAGCTTCATGTTCCTTTAGACTTTCCCGGGTACATACTGTGATACTCGATCCATTTCCCTCTTTTTCTTTGTTATTTGTATTACTCATGTCCCCGAAAGTCCTCTCAAATATCTTGATCATATCACCCAAATACATAACCTGCCCATCCTCCCTCAGGTTGTACTTTCTCTTAGGAGACAGTTCTAATTCTAAACTGGTCCTTGTCTCTTCTCCATCTAGAGTTTTCTAATGTTTTGTTCCTATCTTTATTAGAAGTGCTAAAATACTGTCTTTACCCAGTAAAGAGATGCTATTTTTAAAGTATCTATAAAGGCAGAAATCACAATTGGTCCTTAATTGTTTTGAGTTCTACCTAGTATTTTACAGTTGTCAAAATGTTTATCATACTAAATATGATTTAGGTAAATTAGGACTGTAATAGAGGTGTTTTCTTCTTACCTATCTAAAAGCTGTCATCTACTTCATGCCAGACATTTGTGAACATAATAATGATGAGTTAGTGGATGGATGAACAAAATGGGTAGAAGAAGTGGTTCATGGATGGAAGACAGACTGGATGAGTAAGTGGATGGATAGATAGATTAGATGTTCTGAATCTAGGCCTTTTAGTTTATTATGTTTTGTGTTTTGAAAAACACAAAATAATTGAAAAAATAAGATAGAGTTTCTCTAGGCATCTCTGGAACTTATTCTGTAGACCATGTTTACTCTGAATCTGTAGCAATGTGTCTGGCTGTAGAATCTGGGCTTTAAGTGGCCATGTTGATTATGTGCATATATGACGTTAAGTTTTTTTCTTTCTAGCCTTATTGTTCACTGCACCTTCATCTCAAGGTCTCTGAGAATCCCTATACATCTGGGATCATTGCTAGCAGAGACACAGCCCCAAGTATTATAGTTGCTTCAGGTAAGAAGCATGTATTCTTTGCTTACTATTGTACATTTGCTTAAGAAATTAGACATCTGTTGTTGGAATTTATTGAGATGCTAAAAATAATTTGTAAATCCACCTAAACCATTGACCTGAAATAAGTTTACTTAAAATCCCTGCTTAGACAGAAAATTTGCAGTTGAAATCCATATCAGGCCATGCAGACTGCTGATATGATCTGTTCTTGGCTCTTTCTGAACCTTTCTTCCACTAATGGCCATGCACTCTTTCTAGGTAATATAGGGTCTGAATTGTCAGACAGCGATATCAGCATGTTTGTCTCTTCAGATGCAGGAAACACTTGGAGACAGGTAAGAAAATACCCTTGGTCTCAGGTTTTTTTTGCTCAGTTTCTAAGTCATAGTTCAACTTATTTCAAATCTAGAAACAAAACACATAAATCCTGACACGAATAATGTGTTTTATCCCTTCCTTCTTATAATAAAAGTTTGAAATGAACAATTTGTGGGATGATATTTTTATCCTTTGATAAAAATATTTATCAAAGTTCCATATATAAACACATCTGAAATTAAGTTAGAAGGGGTTTTTATGTAAAAGAAAATGAAAAACCTGAGTCTAACATAAAAGAAACTTGGATCCTTCTGTGTAGATTTCACACATAAAGTTTAGTTGTCATTATAAATTCTCCTTGCCTCAAAGAAAGACAAAAATAGCCATTACCCAGGTGGTGTTCTGAGTTGTTTAAATCTCATGTGTAAATGACAGAGTAATAACTATCAGGCTGCATATGGTCAATAAATACAAATGGAGTCACTTAAAACTAATACACTTAGCTTAACTGTCTCCCACCTTTCTTCTGAATGAAAATTAGATTCTCACAGCATATATAGCATGCATTTAATGAAGTATAGTTATCACAAGGTATGAGCATAATGGTTCAGCTATCAAAAGGTATGAGCATCATGTATGGCTGTTATACCTCAAATATGTTTTAATAAGCCTCTGATGCTTAATTATCATACAAAAGCTAGCACCATAAATTCAAATCTAATGCACAGGTAATTAATTATACTTAACTGTGACCACACTTTACTTGAAATTTCATGAGAGAAGAGAGGAGGACATGATGGTCAGTGCTCTTTTTTAGGTTTTAACCCTGAGTACTTGTATATTTTGAGGAAAGTGGACAGTAAGAAATTTGGGACTCTCAAGGATAATAGACAATCCTAAAGAAATTTGTGGGAACAATGTCAGGATACTATTTCTTTCTTTTGACACTAAACAAGACATAGAACTCTCTCATGACACAGGCTGGGGTCATACATTGGCCATAAGAATTAATGAGTTTGGATGTAAGCCCTTTTATATACTTTAGAGGCCTCACGTTTGGTTCATAATACCCACATCCAGAAACACATGACCCCTCTAACTCAAGCTTCAAGGAGTTTAATACCCTCTTCTGGACTCATACACACTACACACACACACACACACACACACACACACACACACACAGAGAGAGAGAGAGAGAGAGAGAGAGAGAGAGAGAGAAGACTATGTATGCACACACCCATGAACACTTGCACATGTACACACCTATTAAAAGGCCAAACTGACTCATCTTGGGATTCTTTGCCCTTTCTGGGGAATGGTTGGATGGATGGGGTGGAGGAGTAAGCTAAGGAAAGATGGGGAGAAGAGGAGGGAGGGGAAGCAGTGGAGGGTATGAGAAAAAACTTTTTCCTTTTATTTATTATGAATAAAGTCTCATTTTTTTTTTATCCATGTATTCCCTTATTCAAACTCCTTTCCTTCTCCTGCCCCTCCCAGTCACTCTTTCTTCTCCCCATCTCCTTGGGACCTCCTGCCCTTTCTGAGAAAAGGGATTTGTAACTTTTAAAGGCTTTTTTTTAAAAAAAGTTTTATGGGATTATATGATATGTATTTGTCTTAGTTTTTTGAGTTATAGTAGAATTCTGTAGTAAGTCCATGTTTTCTTGTGTTTGTTTCTGTTATTGCTGTTTTTTTATTTTTAGTATGGAGTATTTTATTAGTATTTCAAGTATTTCAGGATTACAAAGTATGCATTTGTTAAAATCATTCATTGAATTTAGGTTTAATTTTGCTGTCTAGCAACTCACCAGTTTTTTTTTTTCAGAATCTTCAGTTTATCGAAACAAATTTATAATGTATGTCCTTATAATTTTCTGGAATTTCATTCATATCTGTTATAATGTTTCCCTTTCAATTTCTAGTTTTATTGAAGTAGGTCTTCCCTTTTTTTGTGTAATTTGTTTAAGAATTTGCCAATTGTGTTTAATTCTTAAAAATAAATAAAAAAATTACAAAAAATAATTAAACAAGAGTTTATGTCTGTAGTATAATTTCAGTTGAGTACATCATAACATTTTAATGGAGAATTCATATGCATTTTATATAGAAAAAGTTAGAGACTTTTTCCAGAATTCATCTAATTTTAGATTTACTTCTCCACATCTTAAGAAAGATTAAATTTTAAATGTGACCAACGTTATCAATGTTATCTTGATTAAAACTGTTTGTCACTTGGAAGAGTATTTATGAGTCACATAAGAAAGCATCTCTTTGATCAAGTGTGTAAATTTAGAGATAATTAGATAATTATGTCTGAAGAGGGCAGTGGAGTGCGATGAGGCTCACTTTCACTCATTGTTGTTTGGTCATTCCCAGTCTCCAGATCTTAGTATATAAATGAGATTATTGTACTAGACTGTCTCCAAGTTGCCTTCCATTCAGATATGTACACTATTTACAGTTTCCCCACTGTTCTGACATCATCTTCAGAAATAGGAATTGATAAATACTGACACAATATTAAGAGAATATAAGCATGTATATATGCTGTTTATGCTTAAAATTCATTTTGTAGAACTGTAAAACTATTTTATATATCAGTGGTAGTTGTAACCCCATATTGAGATGCATTATATTATCACTTACATTTTCTCAAAGATTTAGGAAAAACTATTTTTATGAGAGAGATTTTAAACTTTCTACACAGACTGATTCTCTATACCCTGGACACTAAGTACAGATGTAATATTACTATGTATCTGTGTGTTCTTTCTCTCATTCAGATTTTTGAAGAAGAACACAGTATTTTGTACCTAGATCAAGGTGGAGTCCTGGTTGCTATGAAACATACATCTCTTCCAATTCGACACCTTTGGTAAGGGTACTTCCAGCTTAGGGAAAATACATATGGCCATTTATCTAGGGCAGACTTTGAATCAGCCATCACACTATGGCTGTTTTTGTTCTCACTACCATCATCTACTACCACATAATTTCATGTTTGTTCTGTTGAAATAAGATTTTGGTCTATGTTTTTGGAAAGAGGAATTTGGGGGAGGCAGAAAACAGAAGGATGATAAACAAGTGTTTATGCTCCTAAGAGAACAATTGCATTATGGTTTTTCGCATGTGACAATACCTGTACTAGTTCAATTGTTCCTCAGTGCTATGACCTAGACAGCCTCATTCAAACACTCCATAACCTCTGAGCAGCAAACAGAACTTGAAATCACTCACCACTAACAGAATCTCATCAAATTTAGTATCTGCACAGCTTTGCTCATCCTACATAGAGATTTGTACAGTTCTGGACCATTCTGCTCTTATCCTCTTGCACCCGTGTGACTTCCTTAGTTTCCTTCAATGAAGTGATAGTCCGCAAATCTACCTGTATCTTATACTCATGAATGGACAAGACCTAATATCTACAGGGGTTTCCAAAATGCTTCTTTTCCTCATTCATATTTGGAAGTGGTCCACTGCATACTGACCTTACACAAAAACAGAAACCTGATTTTTCCTTCCATCTTTGATAATATTAATGATGCTAGAAGAAAAATTCAGAAGATGAACAAAGGCTGATCTTGAGGAATGGCATCTGCAGAGAAAGACAGACTAAGATACACTTTATCATTCCATTGTCTCAGTCAGTGCTCATTCTGCTGCTACCAAATGTCATAACAAGATAACTCATGAACAGCAAAAATTTATTTCTCATAGTTTTGATAACTAGAAGTACAAAACAAAAGTTCTGGCCAAGTCCACTTTCGCTGAACAACCACTTCAGATTCCTAAATGGTGCCTGTTTCCATATAGAAATAAAGGAAGGACAGTCCAAGCCTTTTTCTATAAGACAACTGTTCCATTTCTGAGAACCCTACACTTTGGATCTCACTTCTACCAAAGTATCTATTTCCTAATACCACTACTGTTTTAGTTTTTAATATATGGGTTTTGAAGAGAACACAGGAGTTTATATTATAAAACACCATCAGAAATGCAGACGTTTTTTGCCCTCATTGGCCCTTCCATATACATTTATTAAGTCAAGCCAACAAGGATTCATGTAATATAATTGGGACTTGGTTATGAGTTTGTCACTTAGAGATAGATTTCTTTAATTTGTCAGACTTGCAAGACTCTCTGTTCCCAGCACCACCAATAGGACATTGCAGATTTGGAGATAATCCCATGAAGTGTAAAATTTTTTTTTCTTTATTTTGTATTTATTAAAAAAAAACACAGTAAAAAGAATTTAAAATGTGGAAGAGTTAACAATAACTATATAGAGGATAAGAATGATAAGCATGGCTTATCAAGGGTAGACATACAAATAAGATTGCTACACCTATATTTTCTTTGTGTTCATCTTTCCCTCTGAATTTTTTTTTCCATCCCTG
>PVIH01008895.1:41306-86991 GCA_004025045.1 Sigmodon hispidus | reverse complement strand
TACACAATGGAATACTACTCAGCAGTAAGAAAAAATGATATCCTAAAATTCACAGGCAAATGGATGGATTTGGAGAATATCCTCCTGAGCGAAGTATCACAAACTCAGAGAGATAAGCAGGGGATGTACTCACTCACTAGTGGTCTCTAAACAAACAAACAAGAAAAAAAGCCAAACATGCCCAAGCAGCAAACCACAAACACTGAACAGCTTGGGATCAGAAACACCCTGGACTGACCCTTCAAACCCCAGTCCATCTATAGGAACACCTGACTCACTCTTGAGGGAGGGGGGACAAACCTGGATTTGGCCGGGAGTGAAGACTGATCCAAGCATTATTGGGCCAGTGTGACCATAGGACTGTCTGTTCCCTGCCCAGGGAGGGGATGGGGAGTTGCAGAGAAGAAAAATGATCAGATGTGGTGGGAGGGGGAAGAGACTTTCAATAAGGATATACAGGGATGGAAAAAAAAATCAGAGGGAAAGCTGAACACAAAGAAAATATATGTGTAGTAATCTTATTTGCATTTCCACCCATGATAAGCCATGCTTATGATTATTATCCTCTGTATAGCTATTGTTAACTCTTCAACATTTTCAAATTCTTTTTACTGATTTTTGATAAATACAAAATAAAGAAAGAAAAAAAAAGAAATGCTAATATGAAAAAAAAAAGATATCATCCACCACGACCAAGTAGGCTTCATCCCAGAAATGCAGGTCTGGCTTAACATAAGAAAAACTGTAAATGTTATCCATCATATAAACAAACTAAAGGAACAAATGCACATGATCATATCCTTAGATGCGGAAAAAGCCTTTGACAAAAATCCAACACTCCTTTATGATTAAAGCCCTGGAGAGATCAGGAAGACAGGGAGAATACCTAAATATAATTAAGGCGATTTACAAGAAGTCGACAGCCAGTATCAAACTTAATGGAGAAAAACTCAAAGAAATCCCACTAAAGTCAGGAACTAGACAAGGATGTCTTCTCTCCCCTTATCTATTCAATATAGTTCTCGAAGTTTTAGCTAAAGCAATAAGGGAACGAAAAGAGATTAAGGGGATACAAATTGGAAAAGAAGAAGTGAAGCTATCTCTATTTGCAGATGATATGATTGTATACATAAATGACCCACAAAATTTTTCCAAGGAACTGCTACAGCTGATAAACACCTTCAGCAATGTAGCAGGATACAAGATTTACTCAAAGAAATCAGTAGCCCTTCTATACACTAGAGGTAGAAGAGCTGAAAAAGAAATAAGGGAAACATTACCCTTCATAATAGCTGCAAACAGTATTAAATACCTTGGTGTAACTATAACCAAAGAAGTAACAGACCTATTTGACAAAAATTTTAAATCACTGAAGAAAGAAATTGAAGAGCATTTCAGAAAATAGAAAGCTCTCCCATGTTTCTGGATTAGTAGGATCATCATAGTAAAAATGGCAATTCTACCAAAGGCAATCTACAGATTCAATGCACTGCCCATCCAAATCCCAACACAATATTTTTTGGACCTTGAAAGAACAATACTCAATTTCATTTGGAATAACAGGAAAGCCAGAATTGCCAAAACAATCGTACTCAACAAAAGAACCTCAGGAGGTATCACCATCCCTGATTTGAAGCTATACTATAGAGCTACAGTAATAAAAACAGCCTGGTACTGGCATAAAAACAGACTTGGAATAGAACTGAGGATCCAGATATTAACCCAAAAACCTATGAACACCTGATCTTTCACAAAGAGGCCCAAAATATTCAATGGAAAAAAGATAGTATATTTAACAAATGGTGTTGGCATAGCTGGATGGAAGTGTGCAGAAAAATGCAAATAGATCCGAGCCTGTCACCCTGCACAAAACTCAAATCCAAGTGGATCAAAAACCTCAACTTAAACCCAACCACTTTATACTTGATAGAAAAGAAAGTGGGAAACACACTTCTACAAATTGGCACAGGCAACCACTTCCTAAATTTAACACCAGTGACAGAGACACTAAGACCAACAATCAATAAGTGGGATCTCCTGAAGCTAGGAAGCTTCTGCAAAGCCAAAGACACTGTCAATAGGACAAAATGACAGCCTACAGAATGGGAAAAGATCTTCACCAACCCTACAAGTGATAGAGGACTGATCTCTAAGGTATATAAAGGGCTCAAGAATTTAGAGCCGAAAACCTTGAATAACCCTATCAAAAAATGGGGTACAGATCTAAAAAGGGAATTCTCAGCAGAGGAACTACGAATGGCTGAAAGGCACCTGAAAAAGTGCTCTTCATCTTTAGCCATCAGAGAAATGCAAATCAAAACAACTTTGAGATGCCACCTAACACCTGTTAGATTGGCTAAGATAAAAGGCACAGATGACAGCCTATGTTGGAGAGGATGTGAAACAAGGGGAACACTCCTCCATTGTTGGTGGGAGTGTAAGCTTGTTCAGCCACTTTGGAATGCAATATGGCGGTTTCTCAGAAAATTGAGAATCAATCTCCCCAAGGACCCAACAATACCACTTCTGGGTGTATACCCTAAAGACGCACAGTCACACTCCAATGGCGTTAGCTCAACTATGTTCATAGCAGCATTATTTGTAATAGCAAGAACCTGGGAACAACATAGATGCCCCTCAACTGAAGAATGGATTAACAAACTGTGGTACATCTACACAATGGAATACCACTCATTAGTGGACTTTAAGCAAAAGCATTCTTATTTCCTTGAAAGATGAAGGGTGAAGAAAGTGATTTAAAACACACACACACACACAAAACAAACAAACAAAATAACCTTCTGGTTTGACTGGAGAAGGATTGCTTAGCAGGAATTTGTGGTGGTCATAGTCCATCTGTGGTCATTAGCTGTGACTTATTGTGCTTTCTTCATCTGTAGCTGAGTCTAACCTGTATTGTGGTGCCTTAGATTTTATTTTGTATGTTCCATGTATTTTAGAGAAAAGGGACACAGAAAGTATTCTCATTACTTATTAACTGCAACTATTGTTAAATTTGAGGCTGTGTATCTTTTTTAAAAAATTTCAATAAAAGAGAAGAGTAAAAAAATATTTTGTTTTCTGTTATACAATTTTTATATTGTTTAATCATTTTATGTACTTTATAAACTCTCATGGAAAATATGTAATTATATTTTGTGCAATTAATTATAATGTATATTAGCTAAATCATATAACATTTATTAAATATAATGTACATGTAGATTCCTTCAATTGATTATAGGTCTATTTTGTAATCTCAGAAATTTTTTATATCTATGTTGAAACTAAACATTTAGTTGGAAACTCTTGTTTTACCATTTATTTTGAACTTAATAAAAGTTGAGAAAATTAATGAAAAAAAGAAACATTCTATTATTTACTCATATTCAAACTATTCATTTAGATACTGGAGAGCAGATAATTAACTTCTCTGGTCCAGAGAGTCAGGGATTCAGGGCCCAATACCTCATTCATTTGAAAAATCACTTGAACATAATATTACTAAATTTATATATATTGAAATTCCCTATATTATAGTTGCTTACAAATATTTATAAACTTGCAGCATCACCTCAGCCTTTGAGTCAAATGCATCTTCATAGAAAATGTTAAGTGTCATGCAAGCAACAAATCCCAGGAAACAGGTTTTTGGTTTTGATTTTTAAAAATCTTCCTTAAAGTCTTAATACCATTAACAAGATTTCTCTTCAGACTTTCAGAGAACAAGTGACCAGAATGGAAGAATTGTGATCAAACAAAGATATGAAGAAGCAAATGGATGATACAGTGGAAAGGGGAGAATCTTCTTAAAAGCATGGTCTGTTCTGAAGTCTGAGATCTGCACCTATTTTCAGCAAAGCAACAAATTCCTTAATGGAGAATAGTGGGAGATGGAGAGAGGAGAGTAAGGCAGTTCAAGAGTCACGTGTGTGAGAAGTGCATATCCCTCAGTTTCCTGAGATTGCTCATCATTAGACTCCAAATAAAACTGCTAGAGAGACAGCAAGGAAAAATAACTCCCCCTTTACATTTTTCAGGAGCTTTTAAGATTATCAAGGTTTCTTCTTTTATGTCTGAGTCCAATTTTCTTCTTCTACTCATACCCTAATTTCTGCAAGTTAAGTTTTCCCCCCCAGATATTCTCTTTCTGAGGAATACCTGCTATTCACTTAAGTAAGAAAGAAATGGTCAAGGGCCTCATTTGAAGTGTTGGAATAATAGGAAGAATAAATTGTAACAAAGCACAGTAAATGCTTGTAATAAGTTATTACTAAAACTAGCTATGGATCCAGGTGCAAAAGGAAACATGGAAGCAGTTGATGAAGCAAATTAGAAGTTTATTTCAATTAAATTTATTAGAAATTGGATCAGTAGGGTTGGGCTGCTCTGGTAGATTTTCATGCTCATAAAGGTGCTTTGAATGCCCATTGTTTCAAACTCCTAGAAGGGCAGAAAAAATTAATAACCAGAGTAGTATCATGTTTTTACAGGAGAATCATGAAATAAACATAGCTGTAGTTAAAACATAGTGGCAAATATTCATGGTTTAGAGACATTGTATGTGACCGTCAGTGTGAAATAGACCCATGACCATGAACATCTACTAACTGAAGCTTAAAAGTTTTGTTTTTAATGGACAAGATGCATCGTTCTATACTCTAGTGTATGGAAGTAGTGACTTCTGATATGTTTCTAGGAATTTGCTACCCCACTACCTCTGAGCTCTTATTGTTCTTATCCCTGAATGACAGAGGCTAAAATGCATGGCAATTTACTTCAGGATATCTAGTTTCTGCCTTCAGGACAATGCTACAAAGATTTACTACCTCATATCAAAAAGGCCCCTGTAATAATTTTCTTGACAAAGAGTAGATGCCTAAGTGACTTAATGATTTCAGTCATAGAAATAAGAAATATGTATGGTGTCAATTAGTAATCAGTGCCATCACTGACAAGAAAACTAATGTGGAAGACAGATAATGTGTCTGCAATGTGTTTGAGCATTAAGCAGTGGTGTTATCAAGTTTCTGAAGATTTCAATAAAAGTAAAGAAATTTTCTCCTTTGGAGGTCAAATAAAGTTGTTATTATATTCATGCTGAACTTTAATATAAAGAAGAGATCTTATTCTTCCAGAGAGACATGCATTAAATATTATTAATAATTAAATATATTATTATATTATTAATTATATATTGAATATGCAATGGATATTATAAATGCATATTTGAGTATTTTTAAGAGTAATTTTTAGATTTTACTTTTAACTGCTTATGTGTTTGGTATGTGTGTGTGTATGTGTGTGTGAGTGTGTGTGTGTGTGTGTGTGTGTGTGTGTGTGTGTGTGTGTGTGTGTACACTTGAGTGGAGTGCCTGTAGAGGCCAAAGTGGGGAGGGTCTTGCACTGGCATCTGCCTATTGCTTTCTGAGTTCACTACGGAATTTGTCTGGATGTCAGAGAGCTGATTTTGTTGCAATCTGGGGTGTGTTTGTATCTCAGGAAGCCTTTCTTGTTCCATTCTATGTTCTTGGCCCATTTGGAGGCAGTGTATTCTTTTAGTCTTTTAGCCTGATGTCGACAAGGGGTCTTTAGTCTCTTAGTCTGCTGTGGGCCAGGGGTCTATGGGTTTCTGTTTCATAATTCTAATTCTTTATATGAAATCAAAAGAGAGCTACTAAAGAATATCAAAATATTTCTTCAAAGTAAACTATCCTAATAGAAAACTTTAAAATTATAGTTATAAATTATACTTGTGCTGACCTCTACAACATGTGAGTCTAGTAGACACCATAACTGGCTAGAGAATTCTACCACCCTGTGACCAGAGTCAGTAGCTCAAATTTGTAGTGTCAGAAGCTAATCAACCAGAAAGACATGTGGACACAATTTTGTGGACACATATATACATATATATATATATGTATATATACATATATATATATATAAACTGTGCAAATTCTTTTCTAACATGTAATTTGCACATATTTATTTCTCTATAACTTAAAAGTAAATTAATGAATAGAACTCAGCCTTCTAAAGGATAATACCAAAGAAAAGTTCCAAGACCTGAATGTGATCATTTCTAGCCTCTACCCAGAACTTCCCTAAGGCATTCCATGCCCCCGTAGAACATATTAAACCTGTTTGTCATTGCTGACAAAGCCTCAGGATCTGACCAGAACAGGTCTTCTGATTTTCTCCTAGTAACTTTTCATTTGCTGCTGAGGTCATGAAATAGGAGTCATCAGGACAGGAGATCTTTATGCTTTGTTCACATTAAATAAACCTAGCACATTATAAATGTTCCAAACATTTTGGCAAATGAATTTTGAATGTATGTGGGCTGTGCAAGCAGATGTTCGCTTATAAATTGTATTGTTCTGCTGTCACATTTACTCAGGGAAGTTATCTCAATTACACAGATATTGAACATATTAAAAGGGTTGGAGACACTGAGAAAAACTGTGGCATAAGGCAATAGATCTGGAATGTCTTAAGCACTTAGTAACCAAAAGGGACATTTTGGAGTTAATTTAAATATATTTCTATTTAATATTTTTGAAAAAATATTTGAAATATTTTTGTCCTTAAATTTATATAAAATAACTGGGTTTTTGCCATGCTACTATGAAGTAAGGAAAATAATTACAAGGTAGGCTGCATCCTTAGGAAGCTGTTACCAGCTATCACTCAGCTCTGAAGTCTACTGCATCATCATGATGCTGTTATCAGCTGTTGCTCAGCTCTGGAGTCTGCTGCATTATCATAGTGCTGTTACCAGCTGTTACTCAGCTCTGGAGCATTTGCATCATCATGGTGCTGTTACCAGCTGTCACTCAGCTCTGGAGTCTACTGCATCATCATGGTGCTGTTACCAGCTGTCACTCAGCTCTGGAGTCTACTGCATTATCATGGTGCTGTTACCAGCTGTCACTCAGCTCTGGAGTCTACGGCATCATCATGGCACCAGCAGTGCAGTAGTCTCATAAAATAAACAATCTCTGTACATGTCTAATGAGGTAATTCCTTAAATCAGTTTGGTAAAATGTAAGATGGAAGGAACAAAAAAAGAAAAAGAAATAAAATATTCAGAAACACATAAAATGGGATTGAGGAGAAGGAAGGTGTCCAGACCAAGTGAATTAATGAAAGGTGTGAATGTGTCACAGTTAGATTAAGGAGAATTTTAAACATTAGCTAAGTATGTAAATATTTTGATTTATTGATTGATACAAATTAAAGTATAAAAGGACTTCATTTGTTTTAACATTAGAATCAGAGTATGCTTCAAATTATTTTGTTTGGTTTTTAAAAATTAATACTAATGTTATAATAATCACAGTTAGAATGAGAAGAGATTTATAATGTACAAAAATAAAAATTGCCCTTTTTTTGGCCCATTCGAGTTGAATTTTGGGGTTTTTTGTTGTTGTTGTTATTTATTTATAAAATAAAGTCTTTTTTTTTTCATGCATCCCTTTGCTCTCCCTCCCTTCCCTCTCCCAATCCCTCCGGGTCAGCCTTCAGACTCACTCCTCTCAATCTCCCCACCCCCTCCCCAAAAAGGGCAAGAAGTCTCAAGATGGATCAGCTCAGCATCCACTCCAGACAGGTCCTATTTCCTCATCCAAATGTCAAGAAAGTGTTATGTGTTCTTCTAGAAATAATGAGCTTCGAAGCGCCAGTCTATGCACAAAAACACAGTCTGAACCTTCCCCATTGAGGCTCCACATACCGCCCATGTCAATGGACAGTTGCCTATCCTTGGAGGGCCTAGTTCCTTTTCCCAATGGTTCCCCCAAGGGATGTTCTTAATTCAATGAGCTCACCAGAGCTCCAGCCAGCCATTACTGTGGAAATTTTCCTCCTAATCCCTATCCCCTTGCTCATATAGAGTCTCCTCCCCTGCTCTTAGCTGGACCAGGAACTCAGACCAGTGCTCAGCCACGTATCTCAGTCTCTGAGAACATCATTTTAGGTTTCTTAGTTTTGCCAGAGTAAAGGGGAAGAGATTGTTTTGGGGTTTCTTTTTATTTTAAAAGAAAGAGTGAAAAAAAAAACACATAAGTTTAGTGGGGAGGACCTTGAGGATTTTGGGGAGAAAATAAACATGATTAAAATGTATTGTAAAGATGCCCCTCAACTGAGAAATGGGTTAACAAGCTGTGGTACATCTACTCAGTGGAGTACTACTCAGCCGTAAGAAAAATGATATACTAAAATTTGCAGGCAAATGGATGGATTTGGAGAATATCTTCCTGAGCTAGGTCTCACAAACCCAGAAGGATAAGCAGGGATGTATTCATTCATTTGTGGACTATAAGTAAAAACATTCTTTTTTTCAGTGAAAGATGATGGGTAAATAAAGTGATTTAAAACACACAAAAAAATTCAATAAAAATAATTTAAAGAAGCCTAACACAGTTTATCATTTATTATTAAAATATAACACTTTTTTAAAAATAGAAAACTTCACTTTAAAATGCTAACTACCTTGACTAAGTCTGTTTAGTTTTGTCTTTTTAGATGTGAAGGTATCATTGCTTATGAACTATAAGAATTAAAAAATTTAAAAGTCTTCGAGATCTTACATTTTCTGGCTATGCTGATGGTTTGTAGTTCAATCCATACATTACTACTGTTAAGAAACACTAACTTCTTACTTCACAATATAGCACAGAAAAATGGCATCATATTACAGATCTGCAATAAATAAAACTAATTATAAAACTTGTAGATTACTTCAAATGTCCCTAAAAACCACAACCCCCAATAACCAAAGCTCACTGTAAAGGACAGTATAGCTAATTTTTCCAATAATCTTGCATATCAACAATATTAGCATTTTAATTTTTTACTTATTTAAAAAGTTTTTTCCATATCTACCACTGCTCCCCCTCCCTTTCCTCCTCCCAGTTCCTCCCATCCATCCCTCAGCCTCCCTCCCCACCCCATCCCCCCATTCCTTCCCCTAGGAGAGCAAGGAATCCCAAGCTGAATCAGAGTTAAGGACAATAAACATATCAAGCACCCATGTCTGAGCTTGGACAAAGGGACATTCTATCTCTGGGATAACTCCAGTGGTCAAGGAAGAAAAGAACACAGAAAGAGATTCAGAATTTCTTTCATGAAAATTGAGTTTATTCTATTTTATCTTTTGCTTTAAGTCTGTATAGTTCTAAAGTAATTAATATGCTAACCAATCTTCTGCCCATCTCTTCTCTTCTTTTTGTTTAGCTAAACAAATGAGGGCACACTTCCCTCTCTGGAGCACAGCCTTCTAATATGTACCAAATTTGTTGACAGCTTACCTTTCTTCCCACACACATTCAGAATTGTTATATTTGTACCATAGTTAAATAATGTGTGTGCTAATATCCCTACAAAATCCTGTACTTAAAAAACTCTTTTTGATGTTTAATTCTTTATTGTTAGAAATTCTTACCAAAGAAATCTCTCTAAAATACAACAAAGAAACCTTCTTTTGAGTAATGTTCTTAATGTTCCTAGGTATTCTTAATATTTCACGCAATTTTCTCCTGTAATAGGCATTGAAATTATTTTCATATCAACATTTAAAATGTTTACCTTTGCTTTTGATTTCACATATTGTAGTTTTATTCTTCATACTTTGATTTTGATTATGAGGACTATATGCAAAATGCCCACCAACAGAAAGCAAATATAAAGCAGGTATGCTCTGTGTGACACCTGTGAACTTTCATTTAAGAAGATTATGACTTAAGCAGTAATATATTTATCACAAGTGAAAGCTTTTATTTAACATAGACATTTTCATTGTACTGGGTTAATCTACTGAGATCAGTAACTGGTTATTTAAATAACACCAGTAGAAATTGATGAAGAAAAAAAAAATAGAAAGCAAGTAGTTCTTCTATCATGATATCAAAATAATCCAATTTTAAGTGAACTACTAAAATAATAAGCTTAAGAAACAAGTACCAGGTACCATGAGATATAGCACAGTATTATCTTAGACTATTCCAGGGACAAGAATCTAACCAAATTGTATCTTGTTTTGCTCATTCACAGATATACAAAACTGACTTTATTAAGTATATAAAAACAATACTATACAGACACTATATTGGATAAAATCTGATAATGCCAATGTCAGTAAAGACTGAACAAAGAAAACTCAAAATCTCTGTAATTTTTTTGAAATGCTAGATTCATTAATAATATCAAAATGTATATTCTGTGAGATTTAGTGGCACAAATCTTGAATCTGGCACACTGAAGGCTGAGACAGGTACATCTCTCGATGAGTTAAATGTCAATTTCATCTCTACAGCAAGTTCAAAGCCAGGCAGAGTGACATGGTGAAATAAATGTTTTTTAAAAAAGCATATTATTAAAATACATTATTTCACACTAAATCTGTAACATTTCATGTGTACAAAATTAAAGATCAAACTGTGAAAAATGTTTATAGAAAGATTGGTTTTAGTAGGCAAAAGCTAAAAAGCATGTAAGATATCTGTTAATCACAAAATGAATAAATAAATATACATTCAAGCATTTGAAGACTCTTTGCAACAGAATATGATCAAAGAATTGAAACTTGAAATAACATGGATGCATTTCCCAAATGTCTTATTAGATAAAAACAAGAGAGTAGTACAGTAAATTCACAGTGAGTTGATAGGCATTCTCTAACATTAAGAGTTTGCATTTGTGTTGCTATACATATTATGATTGCAGTTTTAGGTAGAAAATCACTGTGTAAATGAAATAAAAATCCAATTAAATTTCTATGCCTAATAATTGAAAAATATGATATTTTCCTCAAATCTGCACTGTTATTCTATTAGTCTGAAAAACTTTTAGTAGCATATAAGTTATGAAATTGTCTAATATTATTAATGAGTGAGTTTTTAATAAGCTCTTGTCAAAAGATAAGTTATGTAGTCAAAATTGTCTGCTCATAAAGAAATCAGAGGTGTGTGGTTTGATAAATTACCACGATCTAAATGTGTCTTTTGAACCTACCACACTACCGGTTTTAATTATACTGTTCAGTTATTGCCTTTAGTGTCCTCAAAAGGTAACAAAAATCTGAACTTTCCACACTGTGTTTTACACAAATTTATTCGTTTGTAAATTTACAACCTGATCTTTAAATCCAGGTACTATTTGACTCTGCCTCTCCAGCATAGGAATTACAATCAAGGGCCAGTGTCATGAGTCTAGTCATAGGAAAATGGGCATAGGGTTTATAGGTAGCCTAGCAAACTAGAGAATGCAAAAACCAGCTGGCTGCAGTCATCTATGGTGTCATTCAATTCCTGCTTCAGCCTTCCAGATGACCGACTATAAAATGTAAGCTTAAATAAACTGATTGTCTCTTTCGAAACCAGGAACTGGTACCAGAAAGTGAGATCTTAATATAATGAAACTGAACGATGATGGGTTTAGGGGTGGAGGTTCAAGGAAGTATTTGTAATTTTAGGCTGGAAAAGTCATTGCGTATTCACAGCTTAATGGTCTATGGGAGTTGAAAAGATAAGATACTGAGAGAAATGCAGATAGTGAAGGTCTAGTTTATAAAGTTTTAGAAAGAAGTTTGAGGATTCTCAAAAATGTGCCTCTTGTGTGAGATATTTGAATTAAGAGACCATGAGAGAATAAGATAGTTGAGTGAGAGAAGCAACAGCGAGAGAACAAAGAAACAGATATTCTGATAGAGGGAGCAGTTGTGGGGTTAGAAAGAAACCTGGTGCTAGGGAAACATCCAAGAACTCACAAGATGCCCGCAGCTAGGAACCCAAGCAATAGAAGAGAGGGTACCTAAACAGGTCTTCCCCTAAAATCAAATGAATGACCACCCTAATTCATCCAGCAACTGATGAAGGTAGAAGCAGAAATTCATCGCTAAATCAGGTTGAGCTTCAGGTCGAGCTAAGGAGAGGGAGGAGAGAGTATATGAGCAAAGGGATCGGGATTATGAGGAGGAGACCCACAGAGATGGAAGCTTATTGACTCTGAAATAATCGATGAAGAATCTTCATGGAATGAACTAAACCCTCCAAATGTTGATGACAATTGAATAGCTTGGGCAGTTTTGGGCAGTTTGTAGAGCCTGTTTCACTAGGACCAGAATTTATTCCTGGTGCATGATCTAGCTTCTCGGAGACCATTCCCTATGGAAGAACACCTTACTTAGCCTTGATACTGGGGAGAGGGACTCAGACCTACCTCAACTGCATATGCCAGACTGAACTGACTTACATTGGGACTCCTTGCTCTACCTGGGGGAATAGATGGGGAGATGAGTGAGTGGAGGCTGTGGGTGGACCGAGAGGAGGAGAGGGAGGGAAGAAGTGATGGGTATGGGAGAAAACATTTTTAAATAATTAAAAAATACTTTGAAAAAAGAATAAAAAATGTTAAAAAAAAAAAAGGTCTGCAGAAGTGGAGTGATTTTTTTTCTTTGATTTACTGGGACAATGGTCATGGGTTACTGATGTGGGAATGTTTTTCTGTATGCTGTGAATATCATTCTTTAAATAAAGGAACTTTTTTGGAACTTGACAGGCATCATAGAGTAGGTGGGGAAATCAGAGCATAGGTAGGAGAAAGAGGGCAGTGTCAGGAGAGGTAATTCAGCAATCCAGGAATCAAGATGTAATAAAATAGGTAAGACACGGACCACATGGCAAGACACAGTAATGGAAATGGGTTCAATAAAGATGAAAGAGCTAGCTAGCAATATGCCTTAGACATAGGCCAAGCAGGATGAAATTAATATAAGTGTCTGTTTGTTTCTTTGGGACTTTGGGATTGTTGGTCCAGATAAATGGTGGTGGGCAGGTCTGAACCATGGAGCTAGGCCAGCCAGAAACCTCTTGTTACAGGTTACTAAAACTTATGCTGTAGTTACTAGAATTCATCTGTAATTAATAAGACACCAATATTATGGAGGTGAAACTTCTTGATTGTTATATAGAAAATAAAATATGAACTTAGCAATGTGTAAGTTTCCTTCAGGATACAGGTTTTAGGAACAGCTGATACTTGGTACTAGAAGAGACCAGAAAATGTCACTGATGAAGGTAGAGCCTTGGACGTAGTGGATATTTTAGTATGTTGAGGATGCCAGGATTATGGAACAACCAAAGACAGCTATGTGTGGAGTACAGCCAGTCTGCATCTGCATCCCCCAGATAAGCTATGATCACATTGTGGGTGGCAGAGCTGAAGATGTGGGGCTATCCAAGCTCCTTAGAACCCAAAAGATGAGTGATTTCTACTTATTGGACAATGGAGTTATTTATACGGTTTGATTTGGAGTTTGTCTTGCTTTGATTTTATTTGTGTCCTTCTTTCTCCCTAGAATAAGAGACTACATAGCCTATTTGGATTTCACAGAATCCCATAGTTAGATGAACTTGAATTACTTTTAAATATATGTTTTCTGTTTTGATATTATGATGGAATTGAATCATTTCCTTGCCTTTTCTCCTTCCAACCTTCCTCCACACATCTTCCGCTTGTTCTTTTTTGAACTAATGTCATTTTTTCCTTTATTTGCTGCTGTTATTGTCCTGTGTGTGTTCCCACATACAAATGCTTTTAAAGTGATCACATACTTTTAAGTTGTTGAAATATTTAAAGACTCTGGGACATTAGCAGCTAGACTGTGCCTTATATTGTACTATTAGCATGAGATATTAAGGACAAGAAAGGGTGTAGTTTAAAGATACATGCTCGTGTTTCAAAATTATTAAAGGTTTAATTGTATGATTTCTGTCACCTTGACACAAACCTAGACATACACAAAAAGAAATTTCAATTTGTTCAATCAATTTCATCAGATAGGCCTATCTGTGAAATATTTTCTTAATTGTTCTTGATATAGAAGGCCCAGCCCTCTCTGGGCAGTGCCTTCCTTGGGAATGTAGACTTGAGTTGTGTAAAATCTGGTAATGGAGCAAGCAAGGTGAGGTCAGCCAGCACAGTGTTTCTCCATGAGCTCTGCTTCTGTTCCTGCCTCCAGGTTTTCTGTAGTGGCTTCCCTCCCTGGTGAACTATAGCTGCAAGCTAAATAAATCCTTTCTTTCACAAGTTGCTTCTGTTCTGTGCTTTTTTCCCCCTAGTAATAAAAAAAGCAATCCAGAACATCCACTTTGCCTGGATTGTTTGCATGGGCTCTCGGGATCAAAGCCATATCCTTATGCCTGGTCAAACCATGATCTAGACTGTCCTTCCAGTGACTTTTAATAGGTCTTCTTTTCCATTACCTTACAGATCAAAAGGTCTTTAAATTCTGAATTGCACAGCACTACTGTGAAGGCTTAGTCAGCTTTGTCATACATTCTTATGTTCATAAACAAGAGCCAAAGTTAATACATAGCTGAGCTTGGTACAGTAAGTAGCCTACAACTAGATTCTTTGCTTCTCTTCTTCTGGTGTTTCAACAAACAAAATAAAAAAGCATTAAGATTTATACCTTTTCAAAAACAGAAGGAAATAGTCATCGCTTTACAGAAGTAATTACCAAGGACTGCAGTCTCTGAAACATCTTCAATCATGCCCAAAGCCTAAATCTCACGAAAGCTCTCTAAATCAGAAAGGGAAGCTTATGAGAATTTTCCTACCCAAATGGGGGGAAGAATCTTACCCAAGGATGAAAAACAAAATGATGTTGCAAAAAGCTTGAAAAATATATGCCATCCAATTATGATTGTAAAGCTATTTTTAAAACTTGATGTATAGGCTGAACTTCACTAAACATTTTTAAAATTCTTGTCATTCATTTGGATGCTTGAATTAAACTTTCAGCCCTAAAATAAATTTTTTTCTTGTTCTTTACACACGTATAGCATGTCCTGCCCTCGGTAACCTTAGACTAAAAGATATATTTACTTTCTGTGGAGGAAATCTCTTTGTGAGAAGAAGCTATTTTACACTTTAAGTTAGATGAATAATGGCAACTTTTATCCTGTCATTTTTTTTCTATTAAAATGTATGGCTAGAAAGAGCAGATCAGGGATATGCTGTTAGAGGAAATTTTAATCAAAGTCAACAGCCTACCAGGGATGGGTCTACTTGTAAAAAACCTTGCTGTGGGTTTGGAGGTAGGTTCATCTGGTACAGTAGGTGCCAGGCAAACTTGAGGACCTGTGTTCGATCACTAGGATCTACATTAAATTCAGGAGAAGAGCTGTATGCCTGTAAACTCCCAGCTGAGGAATCAAAGACATTGTGATCCCCAAAAGTTGTGAGCATGTCAGTATAGACAGATTTCCAAATAAATTAAATTCCTTTGTCAAAATTAAATGAAGTGCCACTAAGGAATATAGTCAATATTGGCCTCTGGTGTTCATATGCATGTGAGCACTTGTACATGCATGTGTACAGAGCTGCATTTTTCTGCTTGATAGTTTTCCCTCAAAAGACTTTGACAAGTGAGCTCAACAGAATGTGTCTAAATTACTTATGGGAAAACACACATTTTAAATCAACTTGAAAAAGATACTGATACTTTTCAACTCCATGTCATTTACTCTCTATTATCTCTTTATGAGATATTTTTTGTTGACGCCTGTGATTTGAGTGATTCAACCACCTCTTTGGTCCTTTACAAATATTTTTTTGTTTTAGAAAAAAAAATTGCTTTCAAATCTTTAATTGGTCCTAAATATAAACCACTGTGATAAATGCAAAACTTAATGTTATGGTTATGCTTGTTTACAATACAAACTATAGAATATTGTGCTTTTGTTTTCATGTTTATGTTTTTCTCTTCACAGCCCTATTAATAATGCACATTTAAAATCAATAGTCTTAGTGTTGCAATAACAGAATTGTCATTCCAAGTAATTTTATCAAGTACTTTGTATAGAAAGGTAATTTTAGTTATTGGGCAGTGGTTTGGTAATGAGGATGTGTCTTTGACCATGTTTAAAAATGTTTTTAACTGAAATAGAATTATATCATTTTCCTTCTTTTTTTCTCCCACCAACTCTTTCCATCCTCCCTCTCCCCATTCAAGCTGATAGCCTTATATAAGGAAATTGAGATTGTGAAAATGGATCATTTCCTGCAGGCTCTCAGTCAGCAGTCAGGCAATGCATAATGAATCACAGAGAAGCAAGAATCTGTTCTTGTCTGAAGGACCTTCAAAAAACACCCAGTGACTCTCTCACTGTCAGAAAATGCCATACTGACTATCAACTCAAACCTGGCATGCTGAGGAGTAAGCAACTTTCCACGTTCTGTTTTCAGTGTAAGAAAAACATTATCATCTTTCAAACAAAAGCCCCTCATCCATGTGAAGAGTTACTTAGTCACTCCTCTGTCAATAGTGAAACTCAGTTTCTATTTCTTGGTCTTCATCTTATTGAACTCATTCCTCTGCTGGGTGTACTTTCAGCACATTGCTCTTCACTTTGGAGACTTTCTTCTTCACTGGCAAAGCTTTAATAAACCGTGACAATAAGATGAGCGTCTACTCCAATACCTGACAAATGATGCTCAGTGTGCTGTTTTATTTTAATTAATTAGAAGATGTCAACTTGTCTTAATCGGACAGTTCTTTTTTCTGCCAACCAACCATATTTTCCAGTTGCAACCAGCTTTTCCCACTTTCACTTACTGCATCACTATTCCAATGTGACTCACCACACCCACCAAACAATAATAAAGCCTTAAGTAAGTTAATAAATAGTCTCAAAACCAGCTTGAGTAATTTCCATTTTTGATAATATTTTGTTTGCTTCGTTTTTTTAAATAAGTTGACCTTACTATTTATATGTTGCCTTTAAGGATTTTAAACCAGACTCCTTTTTTGTTATCTTTTCTGCTCACCACACTTAGTTATTCTTAGTGTTTAATTAGCTTTGTAGTTTTCTACATGTGCAAACACATTGTTTATGAAAGCACTGCTTACCTTCTTGTGTGTATGCTCTGGATATTTTTCCTGTAGTTAGAGTTAAATACTAACACCATTATGTTCATGAATACTATGGCTTTTTTTCTCTCTGAAATACTTAATAGCATATCATATCCCAAACTATTTTCATCAGCTATAAAACTCTACTAAAAGAAAATAGTTAAGTAATTATCAATTATCACCTCATTTAAGTAATATGTAAAACCAATTTGAAAAATAAAATTATTAATTGCCAGAGATAAAAAGCACATATAAACCCAAACAAACATAATATAACATGCACATAAAGTAGATGGATAGATATAGAAGTAGAACCCAGAGAGAATGCACGAACAAATCTTCCCCCATGTTTGATGTTCCCTTCCTGGGAAGCTGCAAACCCAATGTCATTTCTGTATTTCAGAGTAATCAAGTTAAAGTTGGCATTTCTTGCCTGTGTTTGAGGATGACCATGTTATATGTGATTAATATTTTTCTTTCTTTTTTCTTTTTTCTTTTACTTTATTATTATGAACAAAGAAGTCACACTTTCTATCCTTGTATATCCTTATTCAAGGTCCCCTCCCCCTCCCACCACATCAGGTCATTCTCTCTTCTCCACAACTCCCCATCCCCTCAATGTGCAGGCGGCAGGCAGTCCCAAGGTCCCACTGTCCCAATATTGCTTAGTTCAGCCTCCACTCCTGGCAGATCCAGTTTTCTCCCCAAAACCTCAAGACTGAGTCAGGTGTTCCTCTAGAGGGAGTGGGATCCACAGAGTCAGTCCAAGGTGTTTCTGATCCCACGCTGTTCAGTGGTTGTGGTTTGCAGCTTGGGAATGCTTTGCTTTTTTCTTATATGTTTGTTTGTTTGCTTAGAGTCCACTAATGAGTGAATACATCCTCTGCTTATATTTCTGGGTTTGTGATACCTCACTCAGGAGGATATTCTCTGTGATTAATATTTTTTTTAAAAAATTCTTAGAGAAATATCTAACTTAGATATTGTATATACTATTATATATTAGTGTAAGTTATGGAAATTCAAGGAGATACTCAAATTACTAAAGAACAAAACCAAAACAAAGATGAAGTTTTATTCCTCAGTAAAGCTTTTAAGCAAGTATAGTAGGCACTTTGGGTCACTGCCTAGATTCTGCCACAAGACTGACTAACTACAGAGTGATAACTTTCAGATACTTCTATGCATTTTCCTTTGACTGAAGAGAGTCCCTGTAATAAACTGGTAAAACTCAGGGAGAGGTTTCAGTTAGTGTGTGAATCCCAGACCTCTCTGGGCTATGTAGGAACAACCCTAAAAGGTTCCTTGCTGCCAGCCATCTGAACTGTCACGGCATGTGGACAGACCATGTCAAAATCTCACAGCAGGCTGCAGAGATGGCTCAGCGGTTAAGAGCACTGACTATTCATCAGGAGGACCTGAATTTGATTCCCAGCATCCACATGGCAGCTAACAATTGTCTGTAATTCCAAGATCTGACACTCTTACACAGTTATACATACAGGAAAAACACCAATTCACATAAAATGAAATAAATATTTAAAAAAAAATCCCGTAGCACAGCACTTTTGCCTCTACTCAGTGACACTCTTACACAGTTATACATACAGGAAAAACACCAATTCACATAAAATGAAATAAATATTTTAAAAAAAATCCCGTAGTACAGCACTTTTGCCTCTACTCAGTGGGGAGATATACCTCTCTCAGCCTTGATACTTGGAGGAAGGACTCGGTCCTACCTAAGCTGAATGTGCCAGACCAGGTTGACCTACCTTGTGATTCTTTGTCTTCTCTTGGAAGCGATCAGGGAGGAGAGGGGCTCAGGGAGTTCTGGGAGAAGAAGGACGTGGAGGAGCAGTAGTGTATGGAAAAAAATTAATAAAAAATGTGGAAAAAATTTAAAGCAACAATTTGGGAGAAGAATTGTGAAATCCAGAGGAAATGTAGCTATTACAAACAGCAATTTAGGCAGTGCTTCCTTGTACTGAGCTTACACAAGTCCAGACCTGTAGGCAGCTACACATAGGGGTGGGGCTCACTGGACCCTTTTACTCCCCATTGGACTATTGACCATTGGTGAGTTCATGTGGGAGAAGAATCATTGTCTTTGAATTTATGGCCAACAGTGAACCCCCAGGCTCAATTAGATAGTTGTAAACACAGGTCATATGAATGGTTCAAATCCAATGCAGTGTGTTACAAAAAAAAAAAAAAAAAAAAAACAACAACAACAAAAAAAAACAAGAAAACAAACAAACAAACAAAACCCCCCACAAAGCCAGGAAAGAAAAGACAGGCTGACTGAATGAAGAAGAAGAAAGAAAGGTTGTGAGTCACAAAGAGTGAGATATTTATATGTGTATATGAAGTTATAAAAGATCAAAATTAGTAATTAAATAAACCATTTGCTAAAACAAAATGTAATGTCTCTTCTACTTACCACCTCAGAAATTTTTAGATCTTCCATTTTATATTTTAAAATCTATTATTTCAAAATTACTAAGAGAGTTCAATTAAATTTAAAGAGATAATTTCTTAGTTGAATTTGTCTTTTAATAAATTTTTATTTATCTTTTAATTTCTAATATAATTATATCATTTTCCTCCTATCCTTTTCCTCCCTCCAATGCCTCTGCATTCTCTGTTGCTGTTTTTTAAACTTATGGCCTCTTTATCCTCTCTCTCTCTCTCTCTCTCTCTCTCTCTCTCTCTCTCTCTTTTTCTCTCTCTCTTTCAGATATATGTGCTTAAACACATAGACTGTTCAGTTCATACAATGTTACCTATATGTCTTTGATATTAGGAGGATCACTCTAGGGTTTATCACTTCATATTAGATAACCAGTTGGGCTACTCCTCCCTGGGGAAGACCATTTCTCTTATTCTCAGCATTCCCTAACTGTGAATATGTTTTAGTCTACTGTTGATGTCCTATGAGCTTTCCTGCTTCATTGTTTCAGTCTGTTTTAACAACAGTGTACATTGCTACACACTGAGAGAAAACATGTTTAAAAATTCTTTACCTTAAAAATATTCATGAATGAGGGAATGAGAATCTCTTGCAATGCTACCCATCAACCTATTTTCAACCTAAAAGAAATATAAGTACAAAATGTGTTATTCTAAAGAAATAGATGTTTTTATTTGTATTATAAACTATATAGATTCCAACTAGACATTTGGACCACCATAATAAATACTGAATATTTCAGCTTTCTCAGAAAGCATATGTGAGTGTTTTCCCATTGATGTATATATAAAATATTGGTTTGGCACCAGCCAGTATTCTTCTTTGAGATGACTAGTACATGTTCATGGTCCCTTTGGGGAAACAATATCTCATTTTTAGAATGGCCTCCTCGGACCACTCAGAATCCTTGGCAGTGCTATGCAAAGTCTGGATCCTTGTCACCCAAAAAGCACCAAGTACCCTGCTCTCTTGTCCCAGATTCAGATGACTGAAGAAAATTCAAATTGGTGTAAAGGGGTATGGCACATTATGTAAAATTGTGGATGATCTCAATAAAAGTATAAAAAATATTTTCAGGTTTAAGAAAATAAATTGATTTTTTTCAGATAACACCAAAGGTTCATTTTTATTTTAGTGATATGATAATGAGCCACTCACACATTACTCATTATGGGATTTTTCTGTGCTGAATAGGTTTAACAAAATATATTAAGTTTACTACTCATGCCTGCCAAAATAGTAACTCTCCTTATTATTCTTACTTCAAAGCACCTCTTTGAACATCACATTATCATATTCCAGTAAATGCATCTTCCCTAGAACAGCTGCAACACTGCATACACCATCCTGGAAGGTTTGATGGCTGATCCTGGATGTCAAATTGACAGGATTTAGAGTCATTTGGAAGGAATAACCTCACAGCTCTGGAGAGGATTAACAGAGAGAACAGCCACCTGCAAAGTGGTACCTCCCTACTGAAAGGCAAATATAAAGAGGTCTACAGAAACAGCAGTGTGTTGACACCTGGCTTTAATTCTTTCTGGATAGTGAGTTCATTGCTGATGCTGCCATGTTCTTTGGACATCACACTCCAGCTTCTTACAACTTCCAGCATGGACTCAATACTGTCAATGCTCCAGGGAGCTTCCAGGATTTCAGTACTAGAGTTAGACAATTGAAGAATCCAGGAGGCTGGACTGGTAGCTACAGCGAAGTTATCTCCTTTCCAAGGGTTCAAGTAGATATTGCTGAAATACTAAGCCCCTATTATATAAGTCAATCAAGCAATTCTCTTTTTATAATATATACACCTTCTATTGGTGATGTTCCTCTAGAGAACACTGCCTAGTAAAGTGAGTCTCTTAGACCATAATAGTAGAATGACAAATGCATACATATAATTTATTGGCAACAAAGCACAAATATAAAATAAAAGTAATGTATGATTTCATAAATATTAAACATTTTATTTAAAAAAAATACTCTCTAGGGGCTTGGAAAATATCTTAGCTGGTTTGAATCCATATTCCTTTTATAGAGTACCTGAATTCTGTTCCTAGCACTCTAGTGGGTGACTAGCCACTGATATTCCCTCTAGGTCCAGGGAATCTAATTTCCTCCTGGAATTTTTAGATACTCCTGTGCACAAATTGACAAACAGATACACAGGATTAAAAATAAAACTGATTTTAAATAGCTAATAAATAAGGATTAAGTAAAAAATTACTCTATGTATACATAAGTTCACTCACTCAACATAGAAGTACCTAGCATCTCTAATGTAAAAGAGCGTCATTTGTGAACACAATGCTACATCAAACTGTTCTATTTCTGACCACAAATAGAGTTTTGAGTCACTAAACGCCAAGGAGACCAGAGCTGACAAGGGATCTGCAGACTTCTTAAAGATATGAATAGCTCTTCTATCAAAAGAAAAAGCATTTACAAATGAAAACAGGCTTGCTAGCTATTATTAGGATGCAATGCTTATTCATGCAGACAACCACAACTCAAGCATTGACAGAGTTTAACTTGTGGTCCCTGTGTTGCCTTCTTTCTCAAATGAAAACACAAATCATGCTGCAATATTCAGGGGTTTGCCTTTCCTGCATGTCAAAGAACATTTCTCTAGTAAGCACTATAGTTATAATTTGATATACATCTATGTTTGGTACCACTTAATCAAGTAAAGTTTTCCCCTACCTTGAAAGGCTTTGTGAATTTCACAGTGAAGTCACAATCATGTTTCTTTAAATGTGAAATGGCATTTGCATTCTTTCTGAACAGGTACTGACATTTCCCCTGGAGCCTTCCTGAAGCTCTTTCTCCATAAACAGGCTACTATTCCTTAAATAGAGTTGAAAGTCATGTATTTTTTATTAAAAATAAGTTCAGTAAAAATCAGAGTTTTCTGAGAATAAAAATTATGTTAATGAAAGAAGTATATTTCTTATAGAAAGTATTTTTACATAGGAAACCTGGGTATTGTTTAATCCATCACTTCCTTTTCTGTGAGATTAATGTCTATTCAGAGAAAGCTCCATCTTGTAAAAGATAGCATATTTTTTACAATGTAATTTTCTTGATGATATTAGAAACTAAAGCTGACTATCATGTATTGATCTCACAGTCACTCAAAGCACATCAGTCACATTTTCAGCACATTATATTCTAAAAAAAAGAAATATTTTATTGTCAACAGATGAATAAATCAAATTGGCTTTATTAAAACTATCTTGTTTGTGTTAATAGAATATTTTTAAAATCATTGACAGAGGAAACAAAACCAAAATCAAACATAGAAACAGAGCATAACTATTTTAAAGATGATATGTCATGAAATACAAGGCTGAGACTGACCTTTCTTCCTCTCCTCTCCACTGCTCTCCACTCCTTCAAGTCTCCTGCAGTCCTCCCTCCTCACCTCCTCCAGTCCTCCCTCCTCACCTCCTGCAGTCCTCCCTCCTCACCCCCTGCAGTCCTCCCTCCTCACCTTCTACTGTCCTCCCTACTCATTTCCTCCTCCCTCTTTTCCGTCATCTTGTTCTGATCTTAGTATTTTAGTTGCTCTTTATAGTAAAACAGAACTAACAAGATATCTGCATGTTTGCAAATGTGTATTGTAGTAAGAAAATGAGAAAAAGAGAGAGAAAGAGATATAGAGATTTTTAAAGTAACTGTTAACATTCTTATGATGACAGAAATGGATATTTCCAGTGTCTTCAGGATAGACTATCAAACTGGAAATACAGGAGAATGTTGATTTTTGTAACCAATGCAAGCAGTGGGCAAGCACACAGGTTTTCCTTTGCTTACATGATGCCCGGCTGCTTTTCCTCAAAGCTTTCAATGATGAAACAGCACCCATTGCCCAACTACACTATGAAGATTAATCTACTTGACTCAAAACCTATCAATATGAATGTAAAATTTCTCTAACATGATGTCTTCTTAGCAACATCTAGATGAGACCCAAATCTCTGGATGCTGTGGCCGAGACAAGCTGGCATATAAAATTAACCAGTACAGACTTTAAATAGATGCAGCTGTTGGTGCAATATCATGGCCCAGTTCACTTCACATTTGTGTAGTCATTAACATGGTATTAATCTATTTCTATTGCAAAAATGAACAGCATGCTGAAATTTAAAATGCCAGTGTAGTTAGCTTGATTGTATTAATAAAAGAGTTGAAATAGCTTAGCAGTCTGTTTTCAGCACTGATGGCCATGCTTATTGGGAATAGAAACTGTTCCTGCTCAGCCTCTTTACTATGAAAGGCACTGAGTATGGAGTTCAACCCTAAGTTGTCTGTAATGTAGCAATTCACAAACTAACTTACATAATCTATATTACATTGAATTTCAAGGAAAATTTGAAAATAAATATTTGGATTTTGTTTTCAGGCTTTACTGGTTTAATTGACTCCCTAGATATTTATATTTTAAAATGAGATGCAAAGACAAAACAGAAATGATTATAAACTAAATAAATAACTTTAAGGCATTTAGTTTATTAACCATCCTTAATGCAACCTAAAGTACTATTATTTTATTTCTACCAGTGTGTGTTTGATTTGCTTTTTAATGACTACACATTTTCAGATTTTATTTGGGCATAGGCAATATGTTCATATAACTAAGAAGTAAAAAAAAAATCATGAGAAGTTTGTGCCCCTTCCCTGTACTGGCAGCAACACTCGGGAGACCAGCCACTGAACTTCTGTATTGTGCTGCCCAGGAGAGGTGCAGAGGCTGCTCTCCTGAGTGTCTGTTGGCAGGGTACAGGTGAGCAGGCCAGGGGCATGAGGGCTTGCCAAAATGATGATGATGAAGAAAAACTGGTGAGTGTACAAACCCAGCTACTACCTTGTCCAAAACCAGGACTATGAGCTAGCCCTCCCCCATTATCTACCTCATCTATGAACTGCTGCAACAGGTGACAGGGCCCAAACCTGCAGATCCAAAGCTATAGGGTCCCTACAACAGAAGGCAACAACAACAAAGAGTCTTAGTGAGGGGCCTGTTTCCATAGTAGAACAGAAGCTAGAGGCCTCCAACCAGATCAATAACTCATTGCTATTAACATGTACAAGTAACAGTGAATGAACATAAGGGTATACTGTGTGACTCACTGGGCCACACTATAGCTTCTACATTAAGATTTTTTGGTTTTTGTTGTGTTTTGTTTTGCTTTGCTTTTGATTGGATACTTTTAAATTTTAATTTGGTAAGGAGGCTTCAAGAGCAGAGATTAGATGTGAGGAGTTGGAGAGATGAATGGCATCAGGATGCATGATATGAAGTCCATAAAGAATCAACAAAAAGGGTTTTTTTTTGTTTTGTTATTTAAAAAAATAATAAAGTTGGAGCCCATACTTCTCTGCTACTTATGTGGATTCTGACTCTTCAGGTCTTTCCACAGTCAGGTGATACTCTTGCCTGTGTCCCATGAGAGATTGTAAACCTCTATAATAGAAGCCACCAGTGTACTTGCAATAGTCTCACTCAGTTTTCTCTTCCTAATATATTAGATGGACCTAGGACTGCTCTGATAAAAGCTGAAAGAAAAAAATACTCACAGTCATAAAAACGCAAATGATATGAAATTTTAATAGAAGACAGGTTATTTTGTGTGATCTATTTAATTCAGTCTAACTGTCTAGAAGAGTTTAGGCATTGGTGGAGGAATGGTTAGTCATGCTTGGCCAAGAAGACTTCACAGGTAGAAGACACTTTTTTTTTTACTTTATTTTTATTTTGAAAACAAAAAAGTCATATTTTTTCATCTATGTATCCCATTGTTCAGTCTCCCTTCCCCCTCCCGCCCCTCCCAGACACTCACTCTTCTCGCGATTACTTTGTCCCCTCCCCAGCAAGGGCAAGAGGTCCCAAGGTCCCAAGGCGGCTTACTTCAGCATCCACTCCTAAGAGATCAGTTTTCTCCTCCCAACATCGAGACTGAGTCAGGTGTTCCTCTAGAGGGAACGGGCTCCAAGGTGCTGGTCCAAGATGTTTCACATCCCAAGCTGTTCAGTGTTGTGGTTTGCAGCTTGAACATGCTTTTTTTGCTTAAAGTCCACTAATGAGTGATTACATCCCATGTTTATCTTTCTGTGTTTGTGAGACCTCACTCAGAAGGATATTCTCCAAATCCATCCATTTACCTGCAAATTTTAGGATACCCTTTTTTCTCACTGCTTAGCAGTACTCCATTGTGTAAATGTACCATAGTTTGTTAATCCATTCTTCAGTTGAGGGGTATCTAGGTTGTTTCCAAGTTCTTGCTATAACAAATAATGCTGCTATGAACATAGTTGAGCTAATGCCTTTGGAGTGTAAAGGTGCACCTTTAGGGTATGCATCCAGAAGTGGTATTGCTGGATCGTTGGGGAGATTGATTCCCAGTTTTCTGAAAAACTGCTATACTGCATTCCAGAGTGGCTGAACAAGCTTACACTCCCAACAACAATGGAGGAGTCTTCCCCTTGCTCCACAACCTCTCCAGCATAGGCTGTCATCTGTGTCTTTTATTTTAGCCAATCTGACAGGTGTAATGTGGTATCTCAATGTTGTTTTGATTTGCATTTTTCTGATGGCTAAAGATGTTGAGCACTTTTTTAAGTGCCTTTCAGCCATTTGTAATTCTTTTGCTGAGAATGTTCTGAGCCACATTTTTTTTTTTTGATAGGGTTATTCAAGGTTTTGGGCTCTAGATTCTTGAGTTCTTTATATATCTTAGAGATCAGTCCTCTAAAGGTTAGTGAAAATCTTTTCCCATTCTGTAGGCTGTCATTTTGTCTTATTCACTGTGTCCTTGACTTTACAGAAGCTTCTCAGTTTAAGGAGATCTCACCTATTGATTTTTGTTCCAAGTATCTGTGCTACTGGTGTTATATTTAGGAAGTGGTCACCTGTGCCAATGTGTTGGAGGGTATTTTCCACTTCGTTTTCTATCAATTTCAGTGTGGCTGGATTTATGTTATGGTCTTTGATCCACTTGGAAGTGAGTTTTGTGCAGGGTGATAGGCTTAGACCTATTTGCATTTTTCTACACACTACCATCAAGCTATGCAAACACCATTTGTTAAAGATACTATCCTTTTTCCATTGAGCATTTTGGGCCTCTTTGTCAAAGATCAGGTGTTTATAGGTTTTTGGACTTAAGTGGGGATCTTCAATTTGATTCCATTGATCCACATGTCTGTTTTTATGGCACCACCAGGCTGTTTTTATTACTGTAGCTCTATAGTATAACTTGAAGTTGGGGATGGTGATGCCTCCTGAGGTTCTTTTGTCAAGTAATTGTTTTGGCAATCCTGGCTTTCCTGTTATTCCAAATGAAATAGAGTATTGTTCTTTCAAGGTCTGTAAAAAATTTGTATTGGGATTTTGATGGGAAGTGCATTGAATCTGTAGATTACTTTTGGTAGAATTGCCATTTTTACTATATTGATTCTATCTAGGAACATGGAAGACCTTTCCATTTTCTGCAACAAAGAAGGAGAATTACAAACTAATTTCCCTCATGAATATTGATGCTAAAATGTTCAATAAAATTCTGGCAAACTGTATACAACAACATATAAAAAATATCATCCACCATGATCAAGTAGGCTTTATCCCAGAAATGCGGGGATGGTTCAGTATACAAAAAACCGTAAGTCATCCATCATATAAACAAACTGAAGAAAATTAAAACACATGATCATATCCCTATATTCTGAAAAAGCCTTTGACAAAATCCAACACTCCTTCATGATAAAAGTCCTGGAGAGGTCAGGAATACAGAGAAAATATCTCAATATAATAAAGGCAATTTACAAGAAACTGACAGCTAACATCAAGCTTAATGGAGAAAAACTCAAAGCAATTCCACTAAAATCAGGAACTAGACAAGGATATCTAGCTAAAGCAATAAGAGGAGATTGAGGGGATACAAATTGGAAAAGAAGTGAAACTATCTCTATTTGCAGATGATATGATTGTATACATAAGTGATCCACAAAATTCTACCAGGGAACTTCTACAACTGATAAACACCTTCAGCAATATAGCAGAATACAAGATTAACTCAAAGAAATCATTAGCTCTCCTATACACTAAAGATAAAGGGGCTGCAATAGAAATAAGGGAAACATTACCCTTTGTAATAGTTGCAAATAGCATTAAATACCTTGGAGAAACTATGACCAAAGAAGTAACAGATCGATTTGACAAAAACTTTAAATCACTGAAGAAACAAATTGAAGAGGATATCAGGTAGAAGACATTTTTTTTAAAAAAAAAAAGAAAAGAAGTCAGGTCTTCAAATAATGAAGTTCTTTCTTTGAAAGAACAGTTATGAATTATATTTATGTTTCCTTTCAGGTTTACTTATATCATTTTTTTCACACTTTTTAGACCTATGTAAATTCCACTTTCCATTCTCTCTAATGCTAAGTAAACTCTTCATTTCTGTCTTCTCTAAACTTGGTGTCCTTTGTATATACATATACTGTTTCTTAGTCTTTCAGTATGAGAAAGTGTCCTATTTTTTCATTAGTTTGCAAAGATTCCATTTGCTCTGTTGATTGTGTTATAATAATCTCCCACTTGTAAATATTTTCCCCTAAGGATCTTATTCAGCACATTGTCATTTTTCTTCTTGCTAACTATTATTTATGGAACATACTTAAGTTTTGTCTAACTTTCATGTTAATTATACATTAGTTTATCTTGATAAGTTATCAAAAGTTATTGATAACTAATCAAGATAATTTAAGTCAATATTATTACATCCTCCCATATGGTCACAGTATATTTTATTTCTCTTCCTTTCCTTTTTTAGATGACTAGTAAATGAGTTGTATTTTCTTGGACCACATATCTATTACAGACTTCTTGAGGATGGAAATTGAACTGATACGTAGCACATAGCCTATGGGATTTTTTCTTCTTTTCAAATCAGAGGAAAATATCTTCTAACATTGTCATCTTTGTCCATCTCTACAAAACGTGTCCTTTCTTTTCAATAAAAAGAAAATGTGAAAGGGCTTCATATTCTACACACTTTGTCAGAGATTGACAACAGACTTTCCTCATTCTAAATTTCCCACCTTGTGAGACCTAGCTCCCTTCACTGTCTCTCCATACTCAGTATCCACTTAATCTATAAACTGCTGGAGCATATGAAGAGACCAGACCTGCACACCCAAAGCTACAGCATTTCCACAACACAAAGCAACAACAAGATATCCTAAACAGTTCTAGTGAGGTGCCAGTATCCATGGTGTAGCAGAAGCCAGAGACATCAAACCAGACTAGTCACTCATTGAAATGAATACATACAAGTAAAGATGTAGACTATGTGTCTCAGTGGACCACACTATAGCTTCCATTCTTGCTCTTCCAAAGTGTTCCCAGTTCATATCAATCTACAAAAACAGATGATAAACTACATACACTGTGTGATTTTATTAAGGATAACTCTTGACAGTATAAAGAAAGGATTTAGAGAATTATTTGTTGAATATATAATAGGGCATTTTGATGTGTTAATAGAAGCAATTATACTGAGTCAGCAAGTTCAATGTCGATGAATTATGGTAAAGTTACCGTTTCTATTGATGAGAGCATAGGCAATTTTTGTTGAGATTTAGTTGAGATATTTGTGTATGTAGGCAGCTTGACTTTACAACTAGAGAACATTACTACCAAGGTGAGCCCAACATTAGGAAACATTGTCTATATTGTTTTAAATAAACTGGATTTATACTTAACCATTTAGGTCACATGAGAAATTATTATCATTATCGACAATCATTTAAGACCATGTTATTACTATAATTCAATATTCTCCTTCAGATATATCTGAAAAGTTTATGGTTGGAACAAAACAGCAAGAACAACTTGAGGAATGAAAGGGTTATTATGGTATATCTCCATGAGACTCTGTACCTCCTGGTGGGGAAGACACAGAAGTAGGAACAGGAGGCAGCTCATCATATCACATCTAATGTTAGGAAGCAGAAACTGTTGAATGCTGGCACTCAACTGACTTTCTCCATCCCCAGCCAAAGAATTCACATTTAGAAAGCTTTTCCTCTTCAGTTAAGCCCTTCTGAAAATACTCCTGGGGGCAGGGGGAGGGTGAATCAAAGGTTTATTTAAGGAAACTTAAAACTGTCATGGCTGTCTCTCAGGGAACAGTAAAGAGGGAAAAACACAGAAAACCTTGTCAGTTTTAAGAGAGCATGTTTGGGCAGTGGAAACAGCCTGGAAATTAGAGGTTTGAGTAGCAACTTTGATATTTGTTACAGGTGGTGTTAATAGGGAACTAGATGCCTCATTGCTATAGGGGACAGGAAGGGAAGTAATGGTTCTTCCTAATGTATAGAAGCCAGCTTCACAAGTTTCTCAGGAATGCTGATTTTATGCTTTGATTATCTGCTGGCAATCATTCTGCTTGTGCAGGTCAGAGTCCAGCCTGAGCTGAGCCTAGACTGTCATGACATTGTCAATGACAGTACTATTTGGGGGCCCACTTTGAACCCAACAATAATTTTGTCTGAACATGGTCCTGCATATCTTTATATGTTTTCTCTTTCCTTCTCTTCCCCTCCTATTCTTACTTCTGAATATTTATATAGTTTTAGGCATGGGGATTACAAGATTGAATAAGATAGATATGATCTCTCCTGTCAGTGGTTTTAAAAAGTGACAGAAGGATTAAGAAGGGACTAAATATCTCAGGAGGCTGAAATCTGTTTTTAAACATACCTACCACTGTTCCCTCAGCTCCCCTCCATCATGAATTTCCCAAGGTGAGTCAGTTCAGTCTGATATATCTAGTTGAGGTAGGACCAAGCCCCGCTTCCCAGTATGGAGGCCAAGCAAGGTGTTCCTCTGCAGGGAATGGGCTGCAAGAAGCCAGTTTATGCACCAGGAATAAATTCTGGTCCCACTCCCAGAGGCTCCACACATTGCTTTTGCCATTCAACTGTCATTCACATTCACAGAGTTTAGTTCAGTATCATGTAGGTTCATCTCAATATTAGTGAGTTCCCAATATTTCAAATCAGGATCAGCTGTCTATGTGGGTCTCCTGATCATGATCTTGACCCCTTTCTCATATATTCTCTACTCCTTCTTGTCAGTTGGACTGGGAGCTTGCTCTAGTGCTAAGGCACAGTTTTCTGCATCTCCTTCCAACAGTTGTGGATGAAAGTTCTATAATGACAATTAGGGCTGTCATCAATTTGATTATAGGGGAGGGCTAGTTTAGGCACTCTTTTTACTATTTCTTGGTTTCTTGGCTAGAATCATTTTTGTGCATTCCTGGGTAGTGAAAACACCTTTTAACATACTCAGAGGTGTATTTTCATGGTGATTATAAGTCCAGACAAGTTGACAATTAATATTACCATAAATTTCTTCCTTTTAATCATGAAGAAAAGTATACAATCATTACCAGAGATATAGAGGTACGTACAGATAAAATGAAATTTATTCAAAGCTATTTAAAATATTCAGGTCAAGTCATATCTTACTTACATATTATCAAATAATCAGATAGCTTTGCTTAGAGATATTATTCATTTTCAGACACCTTAAGTTTTTGCTAACTACATCAAAATTCAGGAGAATGTGGTGTTTACAACCCTTTATTGAAATCTAATCTTGAGACAATCTTGGCCTACTTTTAAAATTAAAAGTATTCATGAGGTAGTGGAATTCAGCTAAAATTTGGTGATTGCTGTCTTCACAAGAAAGTTCTCTTATTTGCTATTGAGTTATAAAATTCTAGTTCATGTAGGTTAAAGAACTTTAATAGAACAATTAAATCCCACTGCTTTTATTCCAAGAATATGAAAGCAGAGTGGAACAGTATAGATAATACAAAGTAATTCACAAATACACTAACCACAGGATATAATCTAATCAAAATATACTCGGCATTAATGAATCTATTTCTGTCTTAGAAGGCAGTAAGTCTTGTCTTTCTCTTCTGTAAATTTCCCTCTGCCACTATAATACAAAATTATTCAGCATTTGCATTTCAGGTAGAAATAGTTAAAGCAATGGATCTTTGAAACTAAAACTAAAATAAATCAAGAAAAGTTGTTGATCACTAAATTTATTTAACCCTTTATCTAATTAATGTTTGGTTTACTTTAGAACCTATAGTGTGTTCAAATATTGAAACTGTGTGTATTGCCTTTCCTGAGAATGATGGATTGACTAGGAACTCCAGTAACTTACAACAAAAAAAATTCTGTCCTTTACAACCAAAGCTCCAAAAGGATCACCTACAAGTGTCAACAGTGGGCAGAAGCATGAGGTTGTAACAATTTTTTTGAGGACTAAATAGGAAGACATATTTATATATGCTTGGCTTTTGTTTATGATTATAACTAGTAGGTGAGATTCATACAACTGTGCAAAAACAAATAAAAACAAATTATGACTGCTGAAAATGATGGCAGAGGAGAAAGATTCAATTGACAGAAGTCTAAATACTATCCAAACACAGGTATTGACTCTCCCCAAAGAGGGCCAATAAAATTCCAATGTACACCCTAAACTAGAGCATGCAAGTCAAAATCAAACTGGGAAATGAGATGCCTAGCAAATAGAGAGGCTGCAATATTACCAGAAAAGTAGCAAAATCTGCAATCTCTACAACCTAATAATGTCCACTATAGAATTCTAAATGACTCAATATCTGAAGAAGAATGAAGAAATTTAACGCATTCTTTTGTGGGGAAAAATGTTTACCAAATCTATGACTTAAGTGGATGAAAAATACTCTTTTGATATCTTTAATGTGTATCACATTTATTCCAAATGAAATAAAGCAAAGTTTGTAACAGTGAATTCTACAGAAGCAATGTGGCTAGAAAAACAGAACAAGTAAAAATGAGACAGTCTAAAATGGGGGAAAATGAAGAATAAAAAATAAATGTCACTGTGGAAAAAAGAAGAATGGATTGAAAATAATGGAAACACAGTGGGAATATACAAGACACACAACGTGAGCAACAACAGAAAGAAAAATTACAAAACTCAAGAAATCCACAGTTTCCAGTTAAAAAGGAGTAAAATATTCAAACTGTGCATCATTGTGATAGAGGAGAGGATATTAAAAAGGCAAATCAATTGTTTTGGCTTCCATGGTTTGTATTGAGAAGCTTGATGTAATGTGAATATGCTTTTTTGTTTGTAATGTACATTTTGTTATTTTCTTTTGGATGCCTTCAGAAATTTCTCTGTAATCTTTATATTGTATTGTTTGTTTTAATTCTGTTCAGAATAATTTAAAATTTGCGAGAAGTGCCTGTGTGTGTATTGTGTGATTTTGTGTGTGTGTCTTTTGTGTGTATTTGTCTTGTGTATGTATGAGTGTATGTTCATATATATATATATATATATATATATGTTTGTGTGTGAGTGTTGGTATGCTCCCCCCTCTGTGTGTGTGTGTGTGTGTGTGTGTGTGTTGAAAGATCAAGGACAATTTTATTAGAGTTTAAAAGATGAACATCCCAGAGTCCCAGAGCAAGCAAGCTGTAAATCTCAGAAGCTGCTTGAAAAAGGAAAAGAGAAATATTTCTTCTGGAGTTAGACAGACATGAGAGTCAGGCCAGCAGGAGGGGCAGGGCTTTAGAGACAGAATAAGAAAATCCAACATATCAGAAAACCAATGAATTAGTAAAATATAATTTGGCTTTAGTTGGCATCTTTATTAAAGTCTTTAAATTTGTTTACTATGGATCTGGTCAAAAGCACCAGAATCAAGTCCTAGAAAATGTGTTCAGTCTTAGGAACCCACATGGTGGAAAAAGAGAAATCATCCCTACAAGTTGGACTCAGCTCCATAGGTACATTGTGCCATGTGTACACACATACATGCACAGTCACACTAAGTAAATGAATAAAACTGTAGTGAATGTTCCAACTAATCTCTAGAGCCCCATCTTCACACTAAATGATTTTTCCTCATGCTTCATTTGATCTACTAAGAAAAACACTAAACAAATGATTTATCTATAGTTACAGTTTTGCTTCTTTAGTTATTAACCATTTTACTCAGTTCATTCTTATATTGAAAATCTTCCTTTTAATATATCCACCAGCTTCTTGATGTAGTCTTCCATTTCCACAATATACTTCATTACATGATTTGGATTCTTTTAAGTCCCTTCTCTACCCTCAAAGAGAGGGAAAGTGATGTTAGATTCAAAAGATTGTCCTGTAGAAATCAATAGACCTTTATAATCATTCACACTATATAAGAGGAACAAACACTTTCCAATAAAAAACCAACACAGTGGCATCAATAATCTTGGGGTAAGTAACATTGGTTAAAATAAAATATGGGACAATAAAATATTAAACATATTATTATGAAGAAAATGTTAATGATTAGACCACATTAAAAGTAAGAATTTTAATTAATTAAAATAATCTTTACAGTAATAGAAAACTAAAGTTCAGAAGCCATTTGCAACACAGAGATCTGAATACAGATATTTATTCAGAAAAAGAAGCACTAATAAAATCAATATGAAAAGGTAGATAGTCCCATTAAATTTGCAAAGTTTTCATCACACAAACAGAAAAGATACATGTATATTAATTAGTACATGTATTCAACTAAATTTTGAAATTTTGCTATTTTACCATTAGAGAAATGGTAATTAAATTGGATTGAGAAATCCACTACATAGTCACTGTAAACCTAAAATATAAATGACTAAACATGCCAGGATTTGATAAATGTACAGTGAGCTAGAATTTTCATGCATTATCAAAATGAAAAGGCATTTTATATTAACATGTCTAGAATGTAGCAGGAAAAACAGAAAGAAAGAGGGAGACAGAGCAACAAAGTAACAGATGCAGATATTCGGGGGAGGGGTATTATCTACCAATTCCACCTCTATATAATCCCACAGGTTTCACCTGAAATGTTTCCAGCAGCTCTGTCCTTGATATAGTCAACACTTGAGATCAATCCCTGTATCTTTCATAGAAGTATAAGACATTTGAGTTTTAAATTTAAAAGAACTATGGACATTGTAAGACCCTATCTGGAAAAATTATTGGCTGGAGAGTTGGCACAGATGTTAAGAGCACTGGCTGGCCTGCAGTTATAGACAGCCTGAGTTCAATTTCTAGCACCCACATGGTGCCCTCCATTCTGGTGTCCCCTTCTAAACTGCAGTGAAGACATATATGTAGACAGAACACTGCATGTATAGTTGGTCAATAAAGCTTAAATAAAACTTAAAATAGAAGAAAGAAATAATATGAAGGGAAGGAAAGAGAATGGAATGTATTGTGAGGAAAAAAGGAAGGGAGGGATCTAAGAAAGCAAGGAAGGAAAAAGATGGGAGAAAAAGAAGGAAGAAAAGAGGAAGGGTTGGAGGGAGAGAGGAAGAGACGGCATTCCAATAAAATATAGGCTAAAATACTGGCTTTCTTAGTAACTAGATGTAGGCTGTTCCCGTGGATAACAGCAGAAGTGAGGGAGTGATCTGCAGCTAAAACAGAACACAATGAAGGTGACAGCTAGGGGCTGTTTGCTTTCACATTTCCCATCAGTGACTGGCGATTCCTCTTTGAAGGAAGGACTGTGTGGACTATCAATATGATATGCTTTTGTGATATGAAATGTAAATAAATCTTACAAACACCAGATTAGTTTCTATAAATTGACACCATAAGTATATTTATGAACTGTGAAAGCACTAAAAGCTGAATGAGAATTTCTAAGACTGATTATGTGTACCTAACTCAGTGAGAACAGCTCAGGGTGTGCTTGGGTAATAATGCGATTCAACTTCCTGGTTGACTGTGTAGAATGTGAATGTCTTTGTTTTGTTCAACTTGATTTAACACTTCAGTTTCTGCTATATACATGTGTGCAGACTATATGCTAAGAGACAGGGGAAAATGATAATTTATTCTCCACAAGTGCAACAAAAAACAACAAAATAAAAACAAAGAAAATCATATAATAAAAAACAAAGGCAAGGCAAGAAAAAATAGAGAAAAGTTGAGAGGTCTCAAAGATTTAAAGGCATTTCTCACAAGTTGGAGGACAAAGAATTGATGTGCAAATAAAATAATGGTAATTTCTAAACACTAATGTGTACTTTGCATTATTTGTGCATTTACATGATTCATGATAAAAATATATTTCTTAAAATGTAGCTGCTTCATAAATTAGATCACCAGTGAATAAAATAAAAAGAAACTAATGTTCAAAAACTCTCAATGATTCAAACAACACAAATATTCATGGACAAAAGTGAAATCTGAGAGGTTAAGCTTTGGTAATAATTTTTTCCAAGAATATTTATTGCAGTTGTTTGTTATTTCTTTCCCACCCTTTCAGATCATTCTAAAATTAACTTTTCATCAAACAATAACCTTTTGGTTCTTCAAAATTAAGTATGTACTTTACTTCTCAGATATTTACAGGAGATGTAAATTAGATGATTAAAATTATGCTCTATTTAAAATATTTGATTAGGAAAACATTAAATGAATTCTTACATCTTTATTGATCCTTTTTATTTCCTATGATTCATACTTTATTTTTTTCTTAATTCTCAATTGAGTTGGCATTTCAGGATGTGATGATTTGAATGAGGATTATTTTCCATTATTTCAGACATTTGACCACCCAGTTGGTGAAGTTTAGGATGTGTGGCTTTGCTAGAAGTAGAGTGTACCTGGGAATGGGCTTGGAGAGTAAACAGCCTTCTGCGCTTTTAGACTGTGTTTTCCACTGCAAACATAGAGTAAAGGGTGTTAGCTCTCAGCATCTACTTGCAGCTACCAAGTTTTGGCCTTGTGCCAAGCTTCCCTACCAGGACTGGTATCACCCGGTTGGAATAGTAAACCCAAATAAACATCATCTTCTATAATTTAGTTGGGCATCATATTTTTTCACAGTAACATAAAAATAACTAATATATTGGGCTCAATTGAAACCCAGCATGTCATTTTTATAATAGATGGTACTTAATAAACATTTTTGAACCTGAACAAAGGTGTCAAAAATTATTGTACACTTTATTCATTTATTCCATATTTTCTTTCTTTCTTTTCTTCATCAGATTTAGAAGACATGTTTGGAATTCTGATTTTACTTTGTGTATTATATAAATGTGTATATAGATTCAAGAACTCAATAGCATAGGACAATGAAAATTCTGATACAAATAAAAATTTCAGCTCAGCAACAGCTTTTCTTAGTCACTTTGAAAAGGCTTAATATTTGGGGTGACAGCTAGTGGAAAATCTTTGCCTCTCTGCCACTGTGTGGCCACTTTCAGCTGCAGTAATGTAAACTTCTGACATATTGTTGAACATACTCCAGTTGATTTATCCTTTATTTCTCTTGCTTTTGTTATCTCCTGATGATAGAAAAACTTTTAATGTTATTTTCCATTCCTTTTTATAATAGAAACTCAGGTCACATCAGGTTGAGTTTTCTCAAGTGCTTTGATAATTAGGAGAATGCTTCTGGTGTGTACATGAAATCCAGCAGTATAAAATTTAATATAAGCCAATATGCCAAAAAATAAATGGTGGCAGCCTTCCAGGAAGAACTAAATTCATTGAAGAGTTGTTAATAAGGTCTTTACTCAGGGGTAATTCTTCTCTTTCACTTCCTTTCTGTGTTAGAAACTCTAAAATCATTTCCCTAATGAATTATGGAATCAAGCAAGATAAAATAATATAAATGAACATATCAAAATTTCCATTAAATGATACAATCCTGAAGACTTTTACAAAACCCCCTATTTTGCAAACAATAGATAGCAAGAAGACATAGGCACAATGACAATAAATACCTCCCAGTAGGAAAAGAATTACAGTGATATATTAGTTATTTAGTAATGTGGCTTTAGTTTAAGCATGTGATTTATATAGCAAGTGTAGAGGAGAGTAGAAAAGAAGTAGTTTTTTTTTCATATTATCAATTAAGAGAAGCTATTTTATAAGCAATGTAATTGGTTATTTTATTTCAAGGCAAATTAGTCATGATTCACAATTCATAATATAATTCAAAGGGAGTTGATATTTATTACAATGTTAGTGTTGATAGACAGTAAAATGATAAAATTGTATCAATGTGTTTTTCCTTTACTAGTCCCACACCTCTATAATTCCCCTGCTAATAGGCACCAGGAAAGAGAAATTCTAAATTTTCAACTGAGAATGAATCAGTAGCATGAAAATTAAAAGGCTAGGTTCATTACGCTACAGAAGAAAAATGTAAAGATAATATGTACTGTTCATTTCTTTTATGAAGGTAGATATCTCTACCACAAAAGCCTATACTGGTTATATGTTCCTCTTCAGATTTAGATTGCTTACTAAGCTAGATACTGATTTGTTGCATGTATATTTCAGAAATACTTATCAATTTCAAAGCAATCAGGCACTCTCTTATTACCACTAAGAACTCCAGGTTTTAGCTCTGGATACACCTGTATCTCAGTTACATCCTTGACCACAGAAAACTTGGTTGGCTGCTATGAACCTTAGTTTTGTCACATACAGATTGATCAGAATCATAATCTTTGTCAAGGTGTTATTTAGATAATTAAATAGGGTAGCCCACATAAAAGTCTATGCAGCATGCCCTCACATAACCCTATAATAAACACAAGCTGTTATTAGTACAATTATCATTCATGCTATCATTACTATAATTATTAACATCTATCTCTAAATCCTTTTTATGACCTTCTTGAGTTTCTCTGTAGTATACCCTAGTTCTTTCTAGATTCGTGAAACTCCAATGTGCTGTGCTTAGACTGCAATAACAACAAACAAAATGGAAGGCATGTGGCTTCTAAGCTATGAAGATGAGAAATACATCATAAAAACATAATAACAAAATTCCTGAGATTATTGCTCATTGGAAACTGTACTGGTAACTGAAAATAAACCCCAATTAAAATTCTGGTAGACAGAAAATGCACTCATAAAAGAAAGCAAAGTATGAGAGATGTGTCTATCATGATGTTTAATAAGTTGATAAAGAACTTAATATTATATCTTGTGTCCTTTTTCATGCTGAATAAATCCCTTACGTCTTATCATTTTAGAAGTAAGTTTGGGACTAACTCATCAGTTACTCAACTGTAGTCCTGTGGTGGAATGTTCTTTGTATGCTGTAAATAAAGCACTGTTTTTGCCTATGCACAGCACTGTAGAAGTGGGTAGAGAATCAGTGCAGGCAGGCAGGTAGAAGAGTGGAGTTAGTCAGTCTCCATCCAACCCCCAAAGAAGACAGACATGTAGAGGTGCTGGCTCACCCATGGGCTGAGCCATGTGGTGGGAAGATAAATGGAAATGGGTTGAATTAAGATGAAAGAGCTAGCTAGTAATGTGCTTAAGATATGGGCCAAACAGTATGAAGTAATATAAGCGTCTGATTCATTTCTTTGGGGGACAAAATCCATGTGTACCAGGTTCCAAACTGTCGCTGTGCCAGGTACAAACCTCCAGACCCAAAACGGGCAGGGAAACTTTCTACAACATAGTCCTTTTCTCTTAGGTTCCGGGAAATAATGCATACTTCATGCTCAGATATATTTTATTTCCTTTTGCTAAGGAAATAAAAACACAGTTAGTGGAATTATTCTAGTCTATTTATCAAAGCATGAATTTCTTTTGATTATATCCTTAAGTAAAGAACTTTGTTAAAAATGCCATTTAATCATGGCATAAATTGTTGCTCAGATAGCTTTAAAAACTTACACAACCATTGGATCATGGCATATCACACATTTAAAAGTAATACACTGCTTCATCTTTTCTAATATCTTTTTTATGATCACCCTGACTGCCTTTCGTAGTTGCTCCTCTCCTGATAAAAACACCCAAGATGTGAATTTAAGCCCAAGAAATTTATTCAAAAGATGTAGAAATCAACTTAAAGATGGTGAAGAAATGAGATTGGAAAGGGTTGGAACCTAGCAAACACAGTGATCGTCTTTGTAATGGTTGGGACAAAATGACGTAAATACAAGTCTCAGGATTCTTCCATATGAAAATCAAGATGATAGGAACTTGAATGTTTATGTGACAATTTCTGACGCTCCTGGAAATAAAATGATAACAATGGAAAGCTGAAAGATCAGAGAGACAGAGAGACAGAGAAACAAGCCAGAGCCAGCTCTGCCCTAGCCACTCCTCATGCTTCCTCAGACTGAATGGCTTAGTCCTCAGTTGAAAAGGTATTGGGTTCAGGTGAAGACCTGAACTTCTGTCTTTCTTCTTGTTCTTGTTCTTCTTGTTCTTGTTCTTCTCCTCCTCCTCCTCCTCCTTCTTCTTCTTCTAATTATCACACTTCCTAAATTCAACTTTCCCAGTGCTAGAATTAAAGATATGCACCACCACCACCTGACTCTGTTTGGTGTTAAACTCACAGAGATCTAAAGGATCTGTGAGAGCCGGGATTAGAGTCCTGTGTCTCTCCACTCCCTAACCTTCATGACTAAATGTGGGTTGTCTCTGTCCTTTGATTTTTCAGGCAAACTTTATTAGACATACAATATATCACCACACAGAAATGTAAGCCTTAGTAGTGTGTTAAAATTGTAGCTAGTGATAAAGTTTTAGGTAAAGGCCAAAGGCATAAAGATGAATATCTTGGCAACTAGAATTTCACATTACAAAAAAAAGAGAGAAGAAAAAAGAAAGCCTGATGACTAGAATAGAGTAAATTCAATTGTGATCCTTGATAATTCTCAAAATTATCTTAACTTGGTTTTATTTTCTTTTTATAATTAACAGAAGGCAAGTGAGAAACTTTTTATAAACATGTGATTTAAATAGAATATTTCCTTTCTCTTTGACTCAGTGATTACAGAAAAAGGTTGATATATTTCTCTGTGTAAATGCCCATAACACACTACAATGGATACCTTTGTTTCTTGAAACATTTATGTAATTATTCATAGCAGATTATTTTCCAAACTATATTTGTAGCTCTCTCTTGTCTACAATCTCAATTAAAAAAAAAAAAACTTGTCTTTTAGTCACAAAAGTGGAAGTGAATGCAAGTGCAAATAGATCTAAAGTCTACAAAGTTCTTATCATCTAGGATAGTTTCTTAAGTGAAGCATTCAATTCCTGAATCTCTAATGTGTAGCATTTGACACCTATTAATTTGTTTCATAAGCATCAAATATCAATGGACAGATTTCTATGGCAAAATAGGACCAAACACTTAAAGAAATACTGAAAGAAAAACACATCTCAGATTATCAACTCTATCAGTAATAACTTTTTCCCAGCCTGTATTAAAGAAGTGGCAAGCTTATTTTTATGCTACTCCTGGTAGTGCCAATTTTTAATCATCTATCACAGTATCTCAAAGTGGTTTGCAGTTTTTACTTGAGATAAAGCTTCAATTATGATGCTCTCCAAGCTAAAATACAACCACAACTATGTTAAACATAAGCTTTTAACTTTAAGATAATTTCACATTCACATAAAAGTTGCAAATGTACAATGATCCCATTATGACACTCTGTTTCCCTCTTACTGACTTGCTTTATTATATGGCACATTTGTCATGAACAAGGTGCAGGAATTGAAACATGTGATTTGTGAATCTCTTGCTTATATGAGTATCTTTTGTCTTTCCCCCATGTTTTTCAGACCAGCCCAGCTCAAAGGTCCAGACTACAGTCCCACAGCTGCTTAGTCCCAAATAATCACACAAAGGCTTATGTTAATTACAAAATGTTTGGTCTATGGTTTAGGCTTCTTACTGAAACTGTTTGGCCTTTGGCTCAGGCTTATTACTAATTAGCTCTTACAATTTAATACATTTTTATTTAAACCATGTATTGTCAGATGACTTGTTGGCTTTACCTGTGTCCCATTTCATTTTGCTTTCTGGGCTGCAGCTTGCAGCATATCCTTGACTTTGCCCTCCTTCAGCTTTATCTCTACTTTAATTTTCCACCTGCCTCTAAGTTGCCTTGCCTTAGCACAAAACAGCTTTTTTTATTAACAAATGGTAACAAAGTATATTGATAGCATACAGAAAGACATCCTACATCATTTCCCCTGTTCTGTCTAATCAAAAGGGTTTCCATTTTAACATAGTAAAATTACACATAACAAAACAGTCATCAAGCAAGAATTATAATAATAAAATCTAGTCTATTTGTATTTAGCAAAATTAAGGAAGATATTCTACAATCTGTTCAAATTTTGCCTAAAGTTTTATATCTAATATATCATTTATTATAACTAAGAAAAATTATAACTATTTACTCTTCAACTCCATCAAATACCACAGGATATAATATTACCTGAGTAAACAGAAATATATTGTAAACAACTTTTAAAGTTCTAAAAATGACAGAGACTGGACAGTCACCCAAGTTCCTCTGTAATGTCAGGGCATCCATCTTCAGCCTACCAGCCTAAAGTCCCTATACCTTTCAGTGAAGCAGGAAATTAAAAGGACTGTTCCACCCATTTTGGCATAGATCATCAATTTCTTCTCCCTGTGTCCTGCAGAATGTCTGGCAGTTTTCTCTGTGAAGCAAGAACCTGAAGGACCATTTGTCTTGTTCTGGAAAAATTCAGAGGTTACTTTCCTATAAGTCATGCATGTCCAGTTTATACAGCATAAGGTTAAATAGACAAAGCAAGAACAGTTTCTTGCCCAGTGGCTAACTTCTGCTACAAAGAAAATAAACTTCATATGGAATTTCTTTGATGTCCATCATCCTCTTAAAGTAGATTGGTGCTGCCAGGAGCAGACATGTCATAATGTCCAGAAAAGTCTAAATTCTTAAAATATTTTAAATGCCATATTCTGTAGGTTTTTAAAATGTTTGAAAATTATCTATTTAATTGAAATATATTTTTGTATATCTAAAAAAACTTACCAACATGACTATAAGTTTGATTATTATAGATGACTAACTATTAATCTGCATTTCTTAATTATAAATTACATTTTTAAATAAATTACATAAACATAATACCTTAAGAGTAGAAACATACATATGTATAACAGAAATGAAAAAATTACCTGTTCTTACTCATATTGAAAAACCTAAAAAATGGACAGTTTTCTGGATAGGCAACACTTGCCAACAAAATTGAAGATCAAATAAATAGACATGCAACCACTTAGGAAATAGAAGCAATTATTAAAAGTCATCCCTCACCACCCCCAAATAAAGGTGACATATGGTTTTAGTACAGCATTCTACCAGAATTTCAAAGAACTAGAAAGAACTAATTCCAATACTCCTCAAATTGTTCCACAGAATAGAAATAAAAGGAACAAACTCTTGAACTCTTTTTATGAGGCTACAGTTACCCTGATACTCAAAACCACACAAAGATGTGGCAAAGAAAGTGAATTACAGAGCAGTCTCCCTCATGCACATTGATTATATAGACATATATATGCAAATTAAATCCAAGAACACATCAAAGAAATCATTCACCATAATCAAGTGGGCTTCATCTCAGAGATACAAGAATGGTCAATTCATCCACCATATAAACAATATGAAAGAAAAAAAACACACATGATCATCTTATTGGATGCTGAAACAGCTTTTGACAAAATCTAATGCTTTTTATGATAAAAGTCTTGGAACAATCAGGGATACAAGGAACATGCCTAAACATAATAAGGGCAATATACATCAAGTGTACTGAAAAGATTAAAAAAAAATGGAAAGAAATTTAAAGCAATTTCACTAAAAGCAGAAGCAAGACAAAGCTGTCCACTCTCCCCATATAAGTTCTAGCTTGAGCAATAAGAAAATAAAGTAAACCAAGAAGCTATAAATTGGAAAGGAAGATACCAAAGTTTCACTGTTAGCAGAATGATACTATAGTATGCATAAGTGACCCTGAAAATTCTACCAGGGAATAGCTACAGCTGATAAACACCTTCAGCAATGTGACAGGGTACAAGATTAACTCAAAAATCAATAGCTTTCCTATACACAAATGACAAAAGTACTGAAAAAGAAATCAGGGAAACATCACCCTTTACAGTAGCTGGATATAATGTAAAATATCTTGAGGTAACTCTAACCAATCAAATGGAAGACCTGTATGACAAGAACATTAAGTCATTGAAAAAAGAAATTGAAGAAAATATCAGAAAATGAAAAAAACTCCTATATTCTTGGATAAGTAGAATAAATACAGTAAAAATGGCAATCTCACATAAGCTATCTACAGAATCAATGAAATCCCAATCAAAGTCCAAAAGCAATTCTTCACAGACCTTGAGAGAATGACATTTAACTTCATATGAAAAACAAACAAACAGAAAATATTATTGCCAAAACAATCCTGTTCAATAAAAGAACTTCTGGAGGCATCATCATCCCTGACTGCAAGCTCTCCTATAGATAGTTAAAAAAAAAAAAAGAAGAAGAAAAAGAAGCAGCTTGATATTGGCATAAAAAAAGGCATGTGAATCAAAGGGATAATTCAAGGACCCTAATATTAATCCATGTACCTAAGAAAAAGAAAACATTATCAACAAATCATGTTGTGATAACTAGGTTAGATGGTGGTATGTAGTAGAAGATTGCAAATAGATCCATATCTAACATCCTACACAAAACTCAAGTCCTTTTGTCAAGGACCTCAATATAATTCTAGGTATATTGAGCCTGATAGAAAAGAACGTGGAAATTAGCCCTGAATACACTGACACAGGAGATTACTTTCTAAATATATCACCAGATATATTTGCACAGAACAAATGTATGCATATATCAAAAGCAACAATTAATAAATGGGACCTCCTAAAACTGAGAAGCTTCAAAGAAAAATCTCAGGGTCAAAATACAAAACAACTGTCTACAGAATGGAAAAAGATCTTCACCAACCCTACATCTGACCAAGAGTTAAGCTCTAAAATATATAAAAAAAACTTCAGAAAACTAGCAATCAAATAACCAAATAATCCAAATAAAAATGGGGTACAGATCTAAACAGAGAATTCAATATGGCCAAAGAATTTCAAATGGCCAAAAGACACTTAAAAGTAGTACTCCATTTTGTAGATGTATCACAGTTGTTAATCCATTCTTCAGTTGAGGGGCATTTAGATTTTTTCCAGGTTCTTCCTATTACAAATAATGTGTCTATGAACATAGTCGAGCTAATGCCTTTGGAGTACAAATGTGCATCATCTTTAGGTTATATGTTCAGTAGTAATATTGCTGAATTCTTGGGGAGATGGATTTCCAGTTTTCTGAGAAACCACCATACTGCATTCCAGAGTGGCTGAACAAGCTTACATTCTCACCAACAATGGAGGAGTGTTCACCTTGCTCCACAACCTCTCCAGCACATGGTGTCATCTGTGTCCTTTATTTTAGCCAATCTGACAGTGTAAGGTGGTACCTCAAAGTTGTTTTGATTTGCATTTCTCTGATGGCTAAAGATGTTGAGCACTTTTTCAAGTGCCTTTCAGTCATTTGTAATTTTTCTGCTGAGAATTCCCTTTTTAGTTCTGAAGCCCATTTTTTGATTGGGTTATTCATGGTTTTGAATAATAGCTTCTTGAGTTCTCTATACTTCTTTACATTCTATTTAAATGCACTTAAATACATTTTACAATTTTACTTATATTTTAAAATTAAATTCTTTCTGTTTAATTTTTTTTCTTTTCTTCCTTCTTTATTTTGTATTTATCAAAAAAACAGTAAAAAGAATTTAAAATGCAGAAGAGTTAACAATAACTATACAGAGGATAAGAATCATAAGCATGGCTTATCAAGGGTGGAAATACAAATAAGATTGCTACACATATATTTTCTTTGTGTTCAGTTTTCCCTCTGAATTTTTTTTTCCATCCCTGTATATCCTTATTCAAGGTCTCTTCCCCCTCCCACCACATCTTCCTAAATATAACACCAGTGGCACAGGCACTAAGACCAACAATCAATAAGTGGGATCTCCTGAAGGTGGGAAACTTCTGCAAAGCCAAGGACACTGTCAATAGGACAAAACGCCAGCCTACAGAATGGGAAAAGATTTTCACCAACCCTACAAGTGATAGAGGACTGATCCCTAAGGTATATAAAAAGCTCAAGAATTTAGATCCCAAAACCTTGAATAACCCTATCAAAAAATGGGGTTCAGATCTAAAAAGGGAATTCTCAGCAGAGGAACTACGAATGGCTGAAAGGCACCTGAAAAAGTGCTCTTCATCTTTAGCCATCAGAGAAATGCAAATCAAAACAACTTTGAGATACCACCTAACACCTGT